>OOFC01013970.1:0-35202 GCA_900323345.1 Pseudochromis fuscus
CCCCCTGGCCCTCCTCCGGTGTTCACCGATGACGACTCCAAGCCTCAGGTGGACAGTGCGGCAGCCCAGCAGTCTGCGCTTTTCGCACAACTCAACCAGGGCATGGACATCACTAAAGGTAGGTCCACAGTGGGGCCTGTAAACAATGACAGAGCAGAGGCTGTTTTGCCTTTAAGTTTATTTGTTAAATATTCATGACCCATGATGTTTTCTTGTACTCTTGTTCTGGCCCTCGATAAAGGCAAAGGTAACTCTTTTTCACACTTTTCATCTGTAGGCCTGAAGCATGTCTCAGATGACAAGAAGACCCACAAGAACCCCAACCTGCGCTCTCAAGGGACACCGACCAAAGGCAAGAAGCACGGGTCGGGGAAGTCACCCAAAGGAGCTGCCCAGAAAAGACCCCCTCTGCTGGAGCTGGAGGGGAAGAAATGGAGGGTGGTACGTAAAATATTTACATCCTCATTACTTTGTCTTTCCTTTGGGAGAAAAATCCCCACTATGATCAAACTTGAAATTAGATGCATTTTGTGAATTTGTTTCAGCATGTTTTATTTTAATCCATCTGTTGTTTCTTTGTATATAGTGCATACATTTATTATTAAATGTATTTATTTATTTATTTTTATTATTACAGCATTTTTATTGCATTTTACTTGTGTAAATTTTATTATCTGTTTGTTTTGTGCGGCACTTTGGTCAACGTCGGTTGTTTTAAATGTGCTTTATAAATAAAGATTGACTTGACTTGACTTGACTTATTTTGCTAAACCTTTTATCTGCAAATCACTAGGGTCTGCCACTGTTTAGTGTTTGAATTTTTTCCCTCATTCTTGCAGGAAAACTTTGAGCAGAAACATGACCTGGTGATCGACGACACTGAGTTGAAACAGGTGGTGTACGTCTTCAGTTGTAACAACTCGACCCTGCAGGTTAAGGGCAAAATCAACTCTATCATCATAGGTGAGCTGCGTGCAAGCAGAGTGGAAATCATTGCTTTTGGGACACAATTCATATTTCCTATTGCATTTTGTTTTCCTATTTCAACTGTTTTCACTCTGTCCAGACAACTGTAAGAAGCTGGGTCTGGTTTTTGAGAACGTCGTTGGGATTGTCGAAATCATCAACTCCAAAGCTATTCAGTTACAGGTGGGTAAATATGAGCAAAAAATGTTATGTACTGGCTTTAAAATACACACAAAACTTCTCAGTTATTTGCAAATATTTAAGACTTTCCTAGTAGTATTCATAGAGTTATCAAAGGTTTGTCTTACTCTGTGTCAAAGGTTTGTTCATTAGTGCAAATTGTACCACAAATACCTGCCAGTCATTGTGATGTGTCTTTCTGCAGGTGCTGGGTAAAGTTCCCACTATTTCCATCAACAAGACAGAAGGCTGCCAGGTCTACCTGAGTAAGGACTCCCTCAACTGTGACATCGTCAGTGCCAAGAGCTCTGAGATGAACGTCCTGGTACCAGAAGGAGAAGACGATTATGTGAGTGTCTGAGATTTAGGATGAAGACCACAGAAAGTACCACTGAGTTTAAAACCTCCGCTTCAAACATGTTAACTAATCACTTCATGAAAATCCATGTGTGCATTTCTTACTTTGCATGGCAGGATTTTGATCGTGTTTTTATTTCTTTGTTTTTATCACAGAGGGAGTTTCCAGTCCCGGAGCAGTTCAAGACTGTTTGGGACGGCTCCAAACTGGTGACAGAACCCACAGAGATCGCAGGCTGATTGCTCATTTGTCACCACCACCACCACCATCACTGTCACAGCAATAGTCACATATACTTCTGTCCACCAGACATTGTTACTTCAACGTAAAAAAGGGAATTTATTAGTAGTAGCTGCATCAGATTAACTTTTGGTACTTTTATTGTTGCTGTATTTGTGACTTCAGGACAGGTTTCTTTAGCACTTTGGAACTCTTATCTGTAATGAACCCCAACTACATATCACAACCCTACACTATAGAAACTATAGGCAAAGCATTAAGAATTAGGAATAAGAACATATCTCAGGTTAAAGTACACAAACTTAACACACTTATCATTTCTAACATATCATAGCAAAACTGGCATTTTGTAAAAATGCTGAAGAAAATATAACGATACTCTCATCATCACATCTCAGTCTAAATGTTCCAGGGTGCCACTGTTACAACTGTTGACATTCTTTGTTTAAGCACCTTGTAGGACCGGAACAGCAGCATATTATTTCACAGAAAAACGAATAATTACATAACATAAAAATACAATACTCAGCAGCCAAGCAGACAAGTCTATGTGGTATATTTCTATTTTATCGAGTGTATGTTAGTAACCTCTTTTAATGCATGGCAGTCATGTAGTCACTTTTCACTTAGTGATATGCACAGTATTGTTCTCCATACTTTGCATTAAATCAGCTAATCAAAATAATTAAATACATGGCTACTAATTTCTTGAATGTCATAAACTGAGCAGTTGTGGTACTTCCACACTTAAGCACTTCATATTTCTATATTACTTTGTATACCACTTTATTTTGTACTAACATATATATAACACCAGCATAGGGAAGATGATAATAGACAACAATAATAATTTTCAAAAAGTTTAATTTACAAGGAAACCCTTTGATGTAATTGTGTATCCTTTTTCAAATAAAGTCAAAACCCCCCACTTCTGACTGATTGGGGTTTTATTTTGAATGACATTTAAAAAAAACAAAACAAACAAAAAAAAAAAACACGGAACAAACACAGCAAAAAGAGGCTGCAGCATGGGAGGCATTAAAAAAAGACTACAATCTCTCTACAGATTTGTCAAGGTAAGAAGACAACAGAGGGATATCAATATTTTCAGAGAAGCAACAGCTACATTTAGTGCAGTTAATGTAGTTATAACATGCACATCAAAACAAACTTCAAAATCCACATCTGTGGGACCTCAACCTTACAGCATGTGTGGAATGTGTAATTCAGTGAAAATGTGTTTTTTAATGTTTGATCACCACATTCCCCTGAGAGTCTTGAGTAAAGAGCATCTCATCATCCTCTTCCTCCTCCACAAGACATTTGTAAACACTACCACTCACCATCCCAGTGCTCACATTACTCTGATCTTTCAGTGGACTCCTAGTTTGCAGACCTCTATGTGCTATCACCCTGAAACCTTCAGAGTCCTGAGTAAACAACGTGGCCAAAGTTTCTTCTTCTGTCTCTCGGCATCGCTGCTGTGGTGCTTGTTTTTTAAGAGGAGAGCTACTCGGCTTTGCCCACTTAATCTGTGACTCAAGACTCTCTTCTTTTTTCCATAGCTGATCTATGTGTTTTCGAGGTGACGCGGTTTTTGGTTCTGTCCATTTATAATTTGAAAGAGGTCCAAAATGAGAGAAAGATGAGTGCTTACTTGGGGAATAATAAGACAGTGACCTGATGTTTTCTTTCTCATCATCCATCTGAGAAGAATGAAGGTGTTTAAAGGATTTTTGAGTCGAGGTTTTTCCTTCCACATCCACAACACTTTTAAAGGCCTCTTCACTTTGTAGACTGTTAATGAAACTTGGCTCAGCACTGCTAAAGATGTTTGCTGTATTTGTGCATTTCTGGTTAGTGTGGGAGAATTCACTTTCAGAATACTGAGAATTCAGGCTACAGGTAAGCAGTGGGTCTTGACTCCACGCCTGGGGAAGAGGTTGACTATCATCTGGCAACAAGGAGGTCTCAGTGAGCCTCCTCTTGCTGTGTGGTGGTTTACACTCCTCAGACTTTTCATGTATAGATTCACAGTACGTGTTTTCTGATGGTAAATGGCTCAGCTCCTGCTGCTGCCACAGTGGTGCTTCCGTCTCAACCACATTTTCACTTTGCCACTTATGATTCACACAAAGCTCAGAGTAATAGTCAGAGTTTTCAATCAATATATCACGTCCTCGTTTTTTCCCAGACACCACGATGGTTGGTGTAGTTGAAGCAGATAATGGAGGTTGCACTGGATCCATGTTTGGTACTTCTGATGTAGACATCTTACTGAGGACTTTTGGGAGGTAAAAAGAAAAAGTTACAAAAAATTAGTATTATGTTAACACATAATATTTTCCTATGTCAATTTAATTCAATTCAATAGCGTGTACCTTTGTTTGCTTCAAACTGATTCTGTTTCATATGACAATAACCTTTTTAGCACAGTTTGGAGCTTCTTACCTCGCCGATGAGGTGTGAAGAAGGTGGATATGGAGCTCTGTTTAGTCCGTGGCATTTCCATTTTAGTCTGCGTAAAGTTGAGTGCCACAGCCAAACTGTATCCTCCACCTCCAGTGAGAGGATTCAGCAGTTTGGAAATGGGACGGGCCAGACGTTTCTGAAAAATAAAAGGAGTAGAATAATTTCTATCCCACTAACACACTTAGGTGTAGTAACAGTATAAAATACACAGAATAAGAGGCTATTGATAAGTATTGGTAGTCTCATTGTATTAATTCACTGCTTTATTGCGAGATGATAAAATAGCTTATGTTAATAGCTTGTTTCCACAATTACCTGTTTAGCTTTTCCTTTCAGCTGCACGGTGTCCAGCCAAACACCACATTCCTCCTGGGCAGAGGTCTGCAATGCTGCTTTCGAAGTCTTCATGGTGGGTAGAGTAGAAAAGATCTGGAATACATTAAATAGAAGTTATGTAATGTGTTTTTACGATTAATTTTTCAAAAAGCTGGACGAATTCTTGATGACTTTTACTTAGGTCTTTCTAAATTATCTACATAACATATGTTAGCAAACTATGCTAACAGCTCGGTAACAGTATTATTTAGGATCGCCATGTCCCGCAGATGACCGTAGAGTTTTTTAACTGACCTCATGAAGGTTCACAGGAATATGATGAGTTTTCCTTTGTGTGTCTAAAAGTTATCCAACTTCAACAGTGCAATTTAACATCATTTTTGTGGGGCAAGTTCTTTATAGGTTCTATTTGTTTGAGTCTGCCGCCTTGACGTTCAGGAAGCCCTGACGGTTGACTGTGTAAAAACGCTAAAATGTAGCCAAGATTAAAAACCTCTACTTTTATACAGAAACTAATGTAAAAATACATCACATCAATATCCAAAATACTACTTCTTCTTAAATAGTTATATTTATGTTCAAAACACCAGTCCTAATTTTTAAAATAACGAATTTTTAGAAAGGCGCAATAGATACCTAAGATTTCATGTCCTCTGGTCCTCGCAGGAGGGTGTGTTTACATCGACGTCACAGCTGTTTGCCGAAAGGGTAAGTGTAGTGTCTTTAAATTTCGATGATTAAACACCATTAATGGAATCCTATGGAAATGTTGCTGTCGTGCTGGCATAGATGTTAACATTTATACAGAGTTTAATGTTTACAAATATGTACCTAAACGACCCACTGTCATAAATCATACAGGAAGTGCCAACGAGCTAGCCTCGACAGCTAAATTCGTGCTAGTTAGTTCGGCAAAACAAGACACTGGTAATGATCGCCTTCTTCACCAGGGAGGTTTTTGGGTGAATGTCACTGCTCAGCGAAGCAACATTTTTAAATAAAAAAAAATAGCATTTTGTTTTCCTCAACTACTGTAGCCAACCTGTTTAAATCGGACCAGTGTTAACAGCAAACGATACATGGCACGACATTTTCACGATGTCTATCAGCTCAGCGAACTTAGGACCTCAAAGGACTTAATAGAAACTCAGGGACAGAATTTAACTTCTGTGTTCGGTCGAAAGGTGTTAAGACACACGATGCCGACTGGGAAAGTATTTATTTGTTGATTCAGTGCTGTAAATTTCTGTAAGACCTGTTTTGTCATTTATATTTTAGGAAATATTAAAGCGTTTCTTGCACACCATCAACAGTCGTAGTTGTGTGGTCGTAACTGTAACTCTGTTCACAATAATACTGAACGTGATCATCTAAAAAAATTGTTTCGTTTATTCTAAAATTACTCAAGCAGTGTTTGGTGTTCCAGTCTTCTTCATTGGACCCTTACTTTGAAAATTATGTTTTTCTACAGTTACATTTGCCTGGGTAAGTTTTGACCCCAAGTTGTAACCTAAATCTTTTTCAGATTAAGTTCTGATACATCATGTTCCATGGGATATCAGTCACAGGAGGAGGAGTAGGAGGAGGTAAGACACACACAGATATAAGATTGATCCAATTTTGGTATTTAGATTGTTCATGCATCATCCTCTCAACTGTTTGAAAGGATTCAGACTGTGTCAATACTGTTTTAATACACTATTTTCTGTCCCACAGCTCCAGCTAATAAACCTGAGTTATATGAGGTAAATTTAACAAATTATTATTTTAATCAATGCTGTGCAGATCACATTTTAATATGTTTTAACCCTAAATAAACTTAAAACAATTAATGTATTATTTTATGTTAAACTAAACTTCAGAATAGTGTTAAGATTTTGTGATAGGCTAGTTGTTAATCACAACAAGTCATGTCATTTCAGGAAGTGAAATTATACAAAAATGCAAGGGAACGAGAAAAGTAAGTGTTAAATATGTTATTATTGACCAGTGAAATATAAACTATGGCTTCACCATGTTGCCAGTGTAACATTTTGTCATTTATTCTGTTTCTTAAGGTATGATAACATGGCAGAGTTGTTTGCTGTCGTCAAGACTCTGCAGGCCCTTGAAAAGGCTTACATCAAAGACTGTGTGACACCTAATGAGTGAGTTATGCTTGGGTTTATATTTAATATTTAAAAGAGTGAACAAAAACATCACGTGTGATTTTAGTTGTGTACTGTTAATTTTTTTAATTAATGTGGAGGGTATGTTGGTTTTAGGTACACTGCTTCCTGCTCCAGACTCCTGGTTCAGTATAAAGCTGCTTTCAAACAGGTGCAGGGCTCTGATGTGGGCTCCATTGATGACTTCTGCAGGAAGTACAGAGTGAGTTCTTTGGAATACAGATTAATTTATGATCCACTTAGTCTATATTGTTTGATTGATTTTATTTTTGTGAGATTTCAAAAATATCTTGATGTGGTCATTTTGTCTTGTAGCTCGACTGCCCGTTGGCCATGGAAAGGATTAAGGAGGATCGGCCAATCACCATCAAGGATGACAAGGGCAACTTGAACCGCTGCATTGCAGATATAGTTTCAGTATGTCCTGTCACCTCACAATCATATTAGGCACTGCAAACAACAGAGAGGATTGGGATCCATGCCAGAATAAAATTGGTTGCAGTGGTTTTTTTAATGAAATGATTTAGTGTGTTCAGTGTGAGCCAAGTTGCTGAAGTGGTTTTTCCTAATTTGGCTCATCCTCTAGCCAGTCACTGAAAAATGTGAGTGGATTTTTCCAGCTGTGTCCACTGCCAAGTTCAATCTCAGCTTGTAACATTAGACAAAGTAATAAAATCAGCAGGGAGACAGTGAAATACAGGCAAGGACTGTGTGTCCTATTTGTATTGCTGACTGTTAAAAAACAGACATATTTCTTGTTGAGGGTTATCAAAATGTTAATATATTGAACCTGGTCTTATTGTTTGTAACTTTCTCTCACCTGCAGCTCTTCATCACAGTGATGGACAAGCTGAGACTGGAGATAAGGGCCATGGATGAGGTAAATTGTAAAAATATATTTTGTGTTTCTATATTTCCCAAACTAGACATCTGACATACTGTTCATTTTTCATTGGTCCAGATCCAACCAGACCTGAGGGAGCTGATGGAAACCATGAACAGAATGAGCAACATGCCTCCAGACTCTGAGGCTAAAGATAAAGTCAGCCTATGGTTAGTTACAATGGGCCACCCAGTTTGTAGTGTTGATATTGTTATTGTTGTTGTCAGACAACACTGTCAGTCCTAAAATGTTTTTTTTGTTGTTGTTTTTTTTTACACATTACTGTGTAAAGAGTTCTTTGTGCATTAACACCAACTGTAAAAGTAATTGCTGGAATATTCTTTTTATGTCCCAGAACACGGCAGATTGATGGTTTTCAATCTGTCATGATTTGTAGAATTTTTTTTTTACATTATTTGTCTTTTCACAGCAGCTTTTAATTACATTATATTAATCACCTTTGCCAGTGAGAAAAACTGAATTCATGACTCAGAGGCTAGTAATAGATTTTGGGGATTATAAAAACTGTATTAATGGTAAACCTGCTATTAGTAAGTACTTCTAGTAACCTGTGGTTACCCTGTGATGGTACAGGTGAGCACAGCAAGTCCTGTGTCTGTAATATCAAGTGTGTCACAGCATGGACACGTTGTTGTTGTTATTTGGTTTTGTTTGTTTTATGGTTGTTCTGTCAACCTGAAAAGACAGCTGAGTAGTGTGGGACAGTACAGGTTTCAGTAACTACAGCACAACCCTACAATGCCATTTCTAAATATGTTAAGCATATTATGTGATCATAGTGATTTTCCTTTGAGAAGGTTTTTTTTTTTTTTTTTTTTTAAATGATGTATGAGGAGTATTACTTTTACAGTTTTAAGCTGCAATTTGAGCCACTTTTTCCAAACTTTAAGTATGGAGAAAAAAGATTTTGCCCTAATTGTCTCTCTGCTATGGTGTTTTTTTTCACCAGGTTGACCACCCTCAGCAGCATGTCAGCCTCAGATGAGTTGGATGATAATCAGGTGCGCCAGATGCTGTTCGATCTGGAGTCAGCCTACAATGCCTTCAACCGCTTCCTCCACTCTTCTTAAAGCCTGTGTTTATTGTAGGTTTATCTGTCTGGACTCAAATAAGCATGAAGTTAAAAGAAGAAACATGCTACTTTCTCCTGATTTTCCTGGCAGGGAGTAGATTTATGTTTGGACAGGTTTTCTGTCTCATATCCTCCCAGTTTGTCTTTATATTTTGAGTTCCTATTTTCTAAAATCAAGCTGTGTACAATTCCAACCCCACCTCCTTGTATACTCCACTGTTTCTGGTACATCATGCTGCCTGCAGCCTTGCCCACTGGGCCTTTTTTCTACTCAAATTTGTGTGATAAAATCTTTAACATTGACTGTTCTTTCTGCCATTGAGAGAACAGTTCATTTTTAATACTGTAACATCAAAGAAGGTCCAAGTTTACGCCTAGGTTTTGCAGCACACCAACAAAGGTGCATGATACAAATATATTTGGAAAGTCTGCACATTGCAACAACCAAAGTCTTTGTATCCATGGAGAGAGTTATTATACTTTTTTCTTTTTGGGGCCCTAATTAGATCCCCTACCTGTCACCTTTTGTTTGTTGTGTTTACTATGTTTGTTTTCTATTACATAAGTTTTTACTGTAGAATAATATCATAGTGTATGTGTAAATAGAGGAAACGAAGCAAACCATTCATCTGCTTGGTCGGTAGAGAAAACACAGCTGGAATAATTATTTGGACTCAAAGATAATTAGATTGTACTTCAAATTAATCACTATGTTGTAACTAAGGTGGAAGGAAAAGATTTATGTTGAATACTTGTTTTTCTGTTCCTGTCTTTTCTTAACATGCCTCAACCATATTTTCTCTTAATTGAAGGTTTCACAACATATATGAGCAAAAGAAAGGCAGTCACTCCGCTTCCTTGTTTTGCTTGCTGAATATGTTTCTACCTTCAAACACCATTAGTGAGAGCATATTTATTAAGATTTATCATTGTAAATAATAGTTTTGATTTTTAAATAAAAGCATGTAACACCTTTTTAGAATTAAAACTTTCAAAAATCTACCTTTAGCTTGTTTTGTGTTCTATGTGTGAATAAGAAGAATTTAATTTTTAGAAGAGTATCGGGTAAATACTACATATGGACATTTGTAGACACTTGAATGTCTTTGATTTTACATAGATTTTTTTGAAATTTCTAATAAAGGAAATACACATGCATTAAGAACAATTTGATTCACATTAACATTTATGTTGTGACAACTTTCATATTGTACAAGGTATCTACCAATTACCAAAGACATCTATAAAAACGCAGGGCCAATATTAATGTTAAATAGTTTCACTTTTTTATATTTTCCATTAGTTTTAAATTTTAATGGGCTTCGCAGATATAGGTTTTTTGTATTGATTTATAATAGAATACATAATTTTTGTCACTGATTCTCATTATGTATATTTTGACAGGAAAATTCTCAAGGTTTAATACCCAGGAAGCACTTAAACTAGATGCAGAAAAGCCATTAAGTTTGTAAAGTTATCATACTGAGTGTTTACTGTTGTAGTGGTGCATAATCCTCAACAAACATCCACTAAATCACATTAACTAAACTAACTGACAGGCAGTGATCCAGGGTTGTTGGGGATCTTGGGGGTCTGAGTCTGCATGCAGCAGTGTGTTGTGTACCCATAGCTTTATTTTTCTCAAGTAAGTAATTCATCTGACTTGCAATTTACTCACAAGTGATTAATTTAAGTGGACAATCATAAATGGAGTGTTTTCCATTATCTCTCTTGCGTCATCCACAGTGACGTCTCCACGACAACATGGCAGCCGTATGAATGTAGTGTACCCGGAAGTGTTGGTGCTGCGGCTCCTTTAAGAAGCAGGCAGAAGCGTATTCGTTACCAGGACAACAAGTAATGACAAAACTCCGCGGCTCTCCTGGTCGCAGTAGAAGTGTGGGAGTGTTCAAAGTCACAGTAACCGAGCCATGAACAAATAAGTGCAAATTTAATTTTCCGCGCGGTTAAATGGGGATTTAAACTAACCAGCCTCACTACGTCACTGATTGACTGAAGTCTGCAACGCAGCGTCTTAGTAGTAAAAGATACACGATCGCATGAGGGTTGCCAGGTAAGCTGCAAAGCTACAGAGAGACACTCGACCGCTGTATTAATAGTATTCATTATCATTGCTCTGTGCTGTGGACATTTCTGAGTCGGATGCTGCAGCACCTCTGACTCGACATCCGTTGCTACCAAGCTTGTGAACACCTGTATTACATATGCCAAGTGTCCCGGTGTCTTTCAGGAACAGTCAAACAGCGTTGTGATGTCTTCTGTATGAAGAAGTTACCAAGTGAACTGAAAGATGAGCAAAAAATATGAATCAGCAAACATTTCAGAGGTGGAGGAGCACGTTTCTGTCAAGTATGAAATCAAAAGGAGACTTGGAAAGGGGGTGAGTGTTTTTATTCGAAGCTATTTAATGGAATTTTTAGTTTATTTGAGGCAATTCATGCAAAACCCTAATTGCACCCTTGACATAAATTTAACTCATGCAAGTTTTGTTACTTAACAGTTTTACTGCACAACCCATGTCTGCATGAACATAAGTTTTTACCACTAAAGTTTCCTCTGTACTTTAGCCTTAAGAAAAATTCCTGAAATGCTCCAGACTTAATGTCCTCAGCGAGCACCAGTGTTGTAAGCAAGGGCTTTATTTACTTTGGCAGGACAAACTCTTTCACTGCAGATCAGCTGATGTGTGAGGACACTTGTTCCCTTTAGAGTCCAAACCCTTTTGTTTTGCTCTCCACTTGTACAGTGGACACAGGTCTGGAAAAAACCCAGTTTCTTTCCATAATCTGTCCACAGGGATTTGCATATTACTCCTTTGGAAAGTCAGGTGACAACTGCCACATGGACACATCATATTGGCTGACAAGACATACCTGAGGGCGGCTGTGACTCATGTTACACAGCTGTTCAACCTGACTTGTGGCGTAGTAGCATCCTGCTCAGTGATGCTTTCAGGAACCACATTATTTAGCCAGTCATAAAGTGGTTTTGTAGCAGCAAACATTTTAATTATTAATTATTTTGAATAAGCTGTGTGTTATTTTAAAAGTCAGTTTGTAAAATATTCTTAAGTGAGGTTACATCATTGTCTGTCTGTTTTTTTGTTTTTTTGGGGGGTGGGGTTAGTGCGGTTGAGCCAGAGTTTGCCTGATACAAAGACTCTCCAGTTCTGTGTAAATCCATTACCTCATGTGACAGTGTTACTCTTTATTTCACAACAATAACACTGATGCCCTGACTCACTGATGACTATGTCATGCTTGACTTCATTACCTACTCCAGTGCCTTGCTCCTCAGAGCCATAGGTATCATTGAAGACACAGAGTTCATGTCATCCATACATTTTATTTCAGAGATTTTGGTAATCAAGAGTGAAGTTTACTTTTTCTAGTTGTTTTTTTAGAGGATTATACCTTTTTTTTTTTAGGATTCAATAGCCTGAAAACTTTCAATTCTCCTGGTGGAGTGCAGAACACTGTGACAGCACAGCATATAAATCCACCTGTCTCAAAGTTAATAAATAAAATCTATCTGAGATACTTGAATCAATAACCTAATTTTTGAATTAAATTTCAATAAATTTAAATTTGTGACTCTGACCCTAGTATTTTCCTGATTTTAGTCTTGTTTATTTTAACTTGGTGAAGAATTAAAATCTTGTTGGCTCGTACAGAATATGAGCCCTCTCTTGGGAGTGGAAGAAGTGACCTAATGAAATGTTAACTGTATTTGGTTTCTGTCTCAGGCCTATGGCATTGTATGGAAAGCAGCTGACAGAGAGACAGGCGAGATTGTGGCTGTGAAAAAGATCTTTGATGCCTTCAGAAACAGGACAGATGCCCAGGTGTGTACTCTGTGTGTGTACTCTGTGTGTGTACTCTGTGTGTGTACTCTGTGTGTGAACTCTGTGTGTGAACTCTGTGTGTGAACTCTGTGTGTGTACTCTGTGTGTGTGTGTGTGTGTGTGTGTGTGTGTGTGTGTGTGTGCGTGCATGTGTGTGTGACTCACAGTAAATGAAATAAAGTCAGAGTTGTAAACTGTTAACTTTGCCTTAAAGTAACCTTGTGTTTCCCAACATTTCTGGCTTATTTTTTTGTTTGTTTATGTTCTTATTTCCTAAAAAAAATAAGCAATACCTGCTTGTTTTTATCAGCATGTGCAAATGTTGAGTTGTTGTTTATTATTTGAATAATTTGCATCGGCCAGGAGAGATCGAATGATCCAGTTCACAGCAAAACATACATTGCAGTAATGCCTGAGAAAGAAAGTTGTGTGTATCAGAGTGATTCATTATAATAGTCTTACAACTCCTTCAATTTAGTGTATGATCTGATACCTATACTGATTAGAAACTACCAGTGTATAAATTTCTCCTTCTCTGCCTGCTTCAAGCACCTGCTTCAAGAGGAATACAAGTTTGGCTAATGATTAAAAAGAACAGGAGGCCTGTGTGTGCCTACTTGATGGTTGCATGTTCTTTTTGTGAAGTTCACATCCTAACTGCATTTTTTTCCTTTTTTTATACAGCGAACATTCAGAGAAATCATGTTCCTTCAGGTAACAATATTAAATGTTTGAAATAATTAACAGCTCAACTATTTAATAGTCCTTTTGAATTTTAGTCTCAGTCCTGAAGACTAAAACTCACTATCGCTAATACATCTTTCTCTTACTATGTAATATGTAAATTGATTTTAGAGGTAAATAGCTACATTTGGAAACTGTTTTTAGTGACACTGAATCAGCTCTGTCTATTCTGCAACACTTCAGTTTATTTTCCATTAGTGTTTCCTTGTATTTCTGCTGTATGGGCAGTACTCTTCTGGTTAGGTTTTAGACCAGTTTTGCAATGGCTTTCAAAAACATCCACATCTGCTCAGTGTATTATGTAAAAACCATACTGAGAGGACTTTGTCCTAACTCACAGGGGATTTACTTATTAGTACAAATACTTGCATAATCACAAAATTTCTTAAGTTGGAACCTAATGTGGGTAAACTATAAGACATGTGGGAACAGTATACTTTTAATAAATATTCATTTTGCATCAGTGTTGCATCAGACACTTTCTAAATATCGAAATGACTAAGACAGGGAATGTGGTTTACTAAAAAGTGTACTTTAACATATTTCTGTTTGACTCCTTTATCTGTTGACCTACATTCATGTGACCTGCCACTGATCCCTAATCAGCTGTTGTCATCTCCCAGTAAAACCTCAGTCTTGTAGTCATAAGAATTGTACTGACCAATGTGTAAGCTCTGTTGAATCTTTCCTTATTGTTTACACAACCTTGACACAGTAATTTCCAGTGACTTCAGGTCAAACAGTATAGCTTGAGTGCACTTACTCTGTTTACATTTGCATGTGTGTGGTTTCTCTCACTAAAACTCTTCTTTCTATGTGCAGGAGTTTGGAGATCATCCCAACATTGTCAAACTTCTAAATGTCATCAGAGCACAAAACGATAAAGACATTTACCTTATCTTTGAATACATGGGTGAGTGTTAGGCAAGAGCTGTTCAGCTGTGGGGAAGCTGCAGTGGTCCTTACCAGTTTAACTTGGCACTAACAAGACCTCGGCCCATGTGTAACTGTGCGTGGAAAGCCTTCTGCCTCCTTTTGGCTAGCTGTGCTGTCTTACTGCTGAGTCCACAGAGCGATCTCCCCTCTGTGCAGTCTAATCTCTGACTGTACTGCAGCATCACAACACAGACCTACACTGTTTTTCCTCTGGCATTACCTTTGATTTCTACCATGCTGTTTGGTTGAAATCAAAGTGTGTGTGAATATCAACCAGCATGTGTTTAGTAGCTCAGTGCTGAAATGGCTATGGAGGATAATCTTTAGTATAACTGATGATTATTTACAATCCTGTCACTGGTTGAAATGACAGTAACAGTATGATCAAGGATTTTCTCTTCTACTTTGTTCCAGACACTGATCTGCATGCAGTGATAAAGAAAGGCACCCTGCTGAAAGACATCCATAAACGTTATGTGATGTACCAACTCTTCAAAGCCATCAAGTACCTCCATTCAGGAAATGTTATCCACAGGGACCAAAAGGTACAACAGGATATGTGAAGAACATTTGAAACATACCACATTACAAAAATAGGCTTTTATTTTCTTAACAATAATTCCAAATTGATGACTGTAATATGGGCTTAAACCTTTACTGTATCACATCACATCACATAATCACGATTTTATTTTTTTTGTTGATTAGTGGTCTGTGTAACCTTTTGATTACAGCAATTTCATATGTAAATACAGTTAAATAATTTGTATTATATTTAAACTACTGTTTTTATAAAGCAAAATTATATATAGTAGTAACATGATTCTGAACCAGATCTGCTAACAAGAGCACATAAAATGGAAACTACATTTCTAGAGTAACCTCTTGAAACTGATTGAAATTAAATAAGCAGTGCAAATAGCTCTAGAGCTTGATCTGGATCTTTAATATCTGCTTTATTTGACCTTTGGGAACTTATGAAAATCAAACTATTATTGTCTTTGAGAAGAATATTTCTCTGGTTTTGTTTTCCACAGCCGTCCAATGTGCTCTTGGACACCGATTGTGTTGTCAAGCTGTGTGATTTTGGCTTGGCCAGATCACTCAACCAGATCCAAGAGGACAGTGGGAATCCTGCTCTGACGGAGTACGTGGCAACACGGTGGTATCGAGCTCCTGAGATCCTGCTGGGATCCACAAGGTATCAACTGTGATGAGCGTCTGTCGTCAGGAGCTGCACACGCATTCTGTTTGATTTATTTTCTTCATGACAATCAATCTAATAGTGTTGAAGGAAACCGGATGTGCTTCTTTTGATATGATTTGGCACTTGGCAGTCTACAAGGTTGTGAAACATGTACATCTCGTCTGAAGGTATACTAAAGGTGTGGACATGTGGAGTCTCGGCTGTATCCTGGGAGAGATGCTGCTGGGAAAAGCTTTGTTTCCTGGGACATCCACTATCAACCAAATAGAGAAAATAATGAGTGCCATACCACACCCCAGCCCTGAAGGTGACTAAAAATCTCCCGATTGAATTTTTCTAAATGTCTAACACTTTAATATTTGGACTAATTCAGTACATTTTAATTTCCAGATATTCTAGCAATCAAGTCTGAATATGGATCCTCTGTCATTCAAAGAATGTTACTGAAGTAAGACAATCTCTATGTTTTTATTGCTGATGTACATATAAATCTAAAGTAACCAATGATGCACTGGTTGCGTTTATTTTTTGTAGATACAGACTGTGTACAGTTCATGCTTGGATTCGTTCTGACCATGTCACTCATGGAACAAATGCAGTTCAAAGAGTGACGATAACAAATTTCTTCCTCTCCGCCAGCACGACTATATCAGTGCCTACAAGTGGAGGAGAGGCTGATTAAATGCTCAGGGAGCAGTAGCAGCGATGCAGTGATGCAGCAGTAATAAAGCTCACATGTAAACTAAGTAATGATAACTTAAATTGGCCACCCTTTTGACATGGATGTGATGGAAATGCGTTATTTCTTCATAGGAGATAAAACCTTTCGCTCCGCGTTGTACTGTGTGTGATTGTTTATATGACAAATAAAACTTTATTTGAACCTTTTTACTGACATTTTATTCTTCTGATCCTCTTATTCCTGCTTTATTCTTCCTTCACCAGACCACAGGTGCCTTTGGAGGATCTCCTCCAGCCCTCTGTGCCTCCTGATGCTCTCGACCTCCTGAGGGGCTTGTTAGTCTTCAACCCAGACAAGCGGCTAACTGCAGAGCAGGCCCTCCAACACCCATATGTAGCCAGGTATTAAGAATTAGGCATTCAGAATGGTTCATGTGTTAGTACATGTGGTAAGGTTTCCCTCACAGAAAAATGTTTAATTATTTTCTTTTGTTTCCTTGGTTGAGCAATTAAAAATAATTTCTTCTGTATGCTTTGTTGCTTGTGCTACATGCAAATTGGAGAGATCAATATTTGTATCATTACAAGTCATGTTTTTGTTACCATGAAGTGCTATCATGGGTCAATAACTGTGTTTTCTTTTCCTGGAGGTTTCATAATCCAGCAAAGGAGCCAGCTCTTAACTGTGATGTAGTGCTGCCAGTGGACGATGATGTGCAATTATCTGTGGTTCAATACCGCAACAAACTTTATGAGGTACATAATGAGTTATTAATGTTCAGAAAGCAGCACTGAGTTGTTTTTGTTTTTTTCACAGTAAACAATGTTTTCCAACATGTACTGCAATAATAACTCACTTGTTAGTAGTTATTGTGGAAGCTGAGATGATCCCACTGATTTTTTTCCTCTTTACCTGCAGATGATTCTGGAGAGAAGAACTCATCACGGGATGCTGAGACTGGTGCAGCCAGAGGATAGAGGCTGTGTCAGTACCAGGGAGAGACCAAGCAAGAAGTGTGATAAAGGAGACAAGGCAGTGACCAGCGACAGTGACGGCGGCCATGAGGGAAAACCACAGCATGAAAAGACTGATGAAACACACCACATGCCTTCATGTGCAAGTGACACCAAACCTGAGGCTGTGAACGCAGCCACCCCACCTGCTGCGGAGAAGATCTGCCCAATTGCAAGCCATGCATTAGGAAAAATCACATATAACCCCATCACACATGCCCCAAGTATGAAAATGTATCCATGCAATATGAGACCTTAGTATAAAAATTTATATTAATGTCACAGGAAATTAAAAAAAAACTTAAAGTCTTACAGGTGTTTAGACATTTTAAACTTTGGCTTTTTTTGTTTAATTAGAAAAACGTTTGATCTAAAACATTCATCTAATTGTATACATTTCATATAAATCTGTCAAACATGGAGTGGGAATCATGACTTATTCTTTTCTTCATTCAGATGGATTTGTTCGGAGTCCAACTGGTCTTCCTCATTACCACCACTCGACAACAGCCAGCAGGAAACCAGTGGGACACATCAGTAATGGAAATGCAGCTACATCACCAACAGAGGGCGTCAGCACTAACATAGTAAGCAACAGACTTCAGTCCTCTCACTATTCAGTTTTGTTTTCTCTGGTTGTGATGTAATCTTGGTTTCTGTTTTGAATTCTGCTTTTTATTTCTGGCTACTCACATTTTCTCCTACTAGTTCTCAGTCTGTTGTTGACACTGAACCTCATTCTGTCTCTTCACCCTCCCTCCCCTAGTCCATGGACCAGATTCTCCAGCGTGGTCGCTCAGCCCCTGTGGCCCATACACGTTCCTTCTCCTTGACCTTAAATCAAACCCAGAACAACCCGTTAGTTCGAAAGGAAGAGCCATCTCTGTCTACTGGGCTATATGTCACATCTGCACGTTTGGTGAGTCCACCATATGTCAAAAGGATACAGGCAGTTTAAGGCATTCTAAGTGTATGATAAAATAATTGAAGTGCTCGATAATATAAGATTATGATATAAGATTATTTTAAAGCTCAGCTGTGTTACTGAGATGCCAATGAAACATGACAATTGTGCATGTCTGGTTAAGATCATTACAACTTTTTATTTCCTCCCATGTAGAACCAACGTTCCAATTCTCAGGTCCGTGAGGCTCGGCCACCTCTGCGGTTCAGCAAGAAAGTATTTCAGAACAACTGTAACGTGGCAGCTGCAGGTGACCCACGAGCCAAACTCGGCAGCTATTCCCAAGCCTATGGTACCATAAACAAGACTGAACTGGACAATCTGCTTCGAAACCGTCCTTGCAACCAGTAACTGTTGCCATATCAGTCGTCTTACCCCTGTAAGATGGTTGGTACATTTGTTTGAACACACAACAAAGTTGGCCTTCATCACTTGATAGGATGTTAGGCATTTAGCAAACTGAGAGACATCTTGTAAAAGATCTTGAAAAAATAAAGAAAAGATAAACTATTTAGACTGTTAATTCAAATGCCTCTTATGTACTGTTATCTGCCTATAGAGACATGAATACATATATTACATTATTCATGAGATAATATACCAGCAGTTTATGAAAATAAGTGAATGTGTGTAATAAGTCAATAACTGAACTGTATTTCTTACTAGGCTGGATTACCAGCAAAGAACAGCAGGAAAATACTCTGGAGCCCCCATTTAAATTTAGTGTCATTTGGTTTGTGTTAATTTGGATTGATGTAAATTTCTTTTGGAATATGTAGCATGGTATATGCTGAAATGTTTTGTCTGTCTCTCTTTCTCTTAAAAAGACCCTGTGTCAAAATTCATGCTATGCTAAATATTTTTAAATACATTTGTGCTTTACACAGGTATCACAGAGGGCCCACACTGATGTTGCCCAAGGTCCCTCTGTAGATGAAAAAACCATGATGTCATCTATGTAGATAATGACCTATACGCTTAGTGGCTTAACATTACATTAAGTACATTACTTCAGTTGGTTTCAAATGGACTGTAAAATATGCAAATAGATGTGTTCATAAATTTATTGTATGCAATGATTGATTATTTGTCATGTGAACACGGCAGCAATAAGCATATCTGTTCTTCTGATGTGTACATAATGGAAAAAGATTGCAAACTATTGTATAATATTTAACATTAAACCTGTTCAGCCGTAACTAGTGCTGACGTGAAAGTAGATTTACCTTGTTAATACTGATGCAACAATGTGTAAGTAGCATTTGGAGTTGGCCGAGATAGTCCAGTGGTTCCCAGCCCAAAGGGTCACAAGAAATAATCTGAGAGGTCATGAGGTGAACACTCTGTATAGTAATAGCTTGTTTTGTTTGATTGTTTTTTTATGTAGAATTTAGGCATCAAGAAATAATCTGAGAGGTCATGAGGTGAACACTCTGTATAGTAATAGCTTGTTTTGTTTGATTGTTTTTTTATGTAGAATTTAGGCATCAAGAAATAATTTGAATTGAACCAAAGGAGAAGTCTAGAAGGCAACTGTTTACAACTCAGACTTTTTAAACATGACAAAGGGCCCCAGGTTGACACAGGAAAAAGTCCCCAAAACTAAACCAAGCATGTTACTGACCCTGCCCATGGTTGTTCTGATAAACACACAGCAACGTTTCAATGGGCACAAAGTTCATTTATCAGCAAACCATGTGGAACACCCTGCCTGTTACTTGGCATTCAAGAGCCACAAGCTGAAAACCTATACATTAGTAGTTTGGTCTTGTAGTTTTGACTTTTTTCAACATTAATTTGAACCAGAACATTAACTGCTGCTGTTAAAAGAATACAAAGCACAGCAGTTTCCTTTGAAATGTTGTGGATTGTGAGTATAAAGAAACATTAAGTGGAAGATATTTTTGCACTTCACGCGTGGTTTATCATCAGTGGCGCAAATGTGCTTTTACACCACTGATAATAAACCACATGACTCATGACTGCTCGTGCTGTCCTCACCAGGTCTATCTGGATCTTTCCATTGCCGCATCTTGTTTGTAAAGCTGTTTGCAGAGCAGATGATTATTTAATTGCACAGCTCTTTTTTATTTTATTTTTTTTCGTTAAAATTATTGGTTAAAAATAATTATAATAAAAACTGTGGTCATCATGGTAAGAGTTCAGGTAAATTGTGTCATATGTTTTGTGCACTGACCGGAGATTCCCACACACCACGTGACCTCGCGGTGTGGTGTCGTCACCGGCCCTCGACCCAGTTGTTCAGCCGGAGACAGAGGAGGAGCGGGGAGACTTCATGTCGGCACCTGCTCTCTAATAAACACTTCCAAAGGTAACCATAATGTTTTTGTTGAGAGTATTTTAGCCAGGCGTGTGTTTGGGTGTTTTATTCGTGGGTATTTTCTAATTAAATATGCTGCTAGTTGCGAAGTAACGAGCACCGCGTTTGTTAGCGGCGGTCATCCTCCAGCATGTCGGGCGCTGTCAGTTATAATTTAAAAAACAATCTTTAGCACAGCTGTGTGTGTGTAGAGAGGGGCAGAAAGCTGCAAAACAACAGCAGTCTTGCTTTAAAATGAGCTGACAGCACAGCTCTGTGAACGTGGGGGGCGCGGCGTGTGGTCGCCGTCCTAAAATAAATAAATAAAATGAATAACAACTTGTCCCAGAATGAATCCATCATGGCGAGGCTGAGCCAGCTGGCTGTATTGTTATATCTGTGCGGCCTGCTAACTAACGGTTTTCTACCGTTGCTCTGTAATGGACGCAGCTCGGTTTGTGATATTTGTGGATTGAACGTAACAGATGATCGCAGTGTCGCATTTATCTGCGCCGCTGAGGCCTACACACGGAGAGATGCGCCTTCTGCAGGTGCACCGTGAAAACCACTGTTTATTATCTGTACAGTCAGGTTTCTGTTTCCAGCCGTTTCGTTGGCTCCCCTGCTTTGTTCAATGTCTAACATTACCTATATTTAATGTCTGACCTAACAGATGGATGGATAGATAGATGCACTTAATTGATCCCGGTTGGGAAATTATATTAAAGTATTCTACAGGGAGACATCAAATAACATATATATATCTTTAGCAGTGTAGAGTCATATAATACACACTCTACAGAATATATACTACTGCACCCAAAATATTCTAACTAGAATGAAAAATATAATGCAAATATGCTAAAAAAAAAAAAAAGACAGAAAAAAAGAACTGGCCCTTAAAAAATTTGTTTGCTATTGTTAATTTTTAAACTTGTCCATGTATATATATGGAGGCATATATCCACCTCAGTATATATACATAAAAGGAACGTACCCGGTGTATGCACAAGAAACAAAACCAAAAGACAAGTGTACAAAGTACCCAGAAACCATGAGTTTCAATTTTGAAGCAGCCAGTTCTCTGTTAGATACAATTCATGTGATTAATTTTAATTACAAAAATATAAGAAAGTCCTACTGTTGGTGTTACTACTGCTGAATAAAGAGTGGTTGACATGAGACAAGACATTTACAGAGTATACTAGGCCCTATAGGAAATTGTAATTGGCAGTTTTTTTCTAACCATTTTCTGACATTTTATTGTCCAGCAGATTCATTTTTAAGTTAAATAAGATAATCCTTCATTGTCCCACAACAGGGGAAATTTAAAGCATCACAGCAGCAATTTTGGATAGACAGTCTACATATGAAAAAGTAATAATCAAGTACCTCTGCATTAATTTGCTGAAAATAGTCAATAAATCCAGAGATATTTGAGAGATGAAGAAATAGTAAGGGCCTGGTCTTAATCTGTTGACAAATCAACCACTGACTCTGCTTAATAACATCTGCAATTGCTTTATATCTTGATGGAGACGTCCTCCACAAATAAGCCAGACACCTCAAATCATCCGCTGTGTCCATTAGCCTCGATGTATGTCTTTGCTTTTAACTGTCTACATCCCATGTTCTTAACTCCTCCAATAAATTATTTTTAGAGATAGGGTGACAGTGTTAGTGGGTCGAAGTCATTCATTTACAGTCCAACCGCCTGGTGTTGAGTGAAGCTAAAGGAGTCCACGGATTGCATCAGATCATGGCCTGTTACCAGACTGTGATCTGATGCCATCCGGAGCAAATGAGTTTAATCTCCTTACAATACAGTTTGAAGTCGACTTGCTTGAAACACGTCCAGGTTTGCAGAATTTCTATTGCAGGAAGGCAAATATGGGCCTCATCCTTCAAGCAGTATTGATTCCATTTTAAATGTTACATCTTGGATACGTTCGTGTTGCTTATGCTTCAGTTTTGTTTTGTAAGATTTAGATACACGACCAGGAGGGCTCATCTGTCTTGCCAACTCCACCTCCCGATATTGGCAATGGCCAATTTAACAATTAACAATTTGTAAAAAGTATAAATTCAGCTGTTACAATGAGGTAAAAGAGCAGAAAAATGTAACCAACCTTTAATCATTATCGCAAAATATTTCTTCTCATTGTTTAGCTGGGACATTTTTCAATTTTTGCAGATTTTTTATTTATTTTTTTTGTATCTCACAGTAGCAACAGTATGTTACCATACGATGCTAACCTACCTAAAGTGCAGCCATCTGCCACAAGGCGAGGTGTCTGCAGGTTTGATGTAGCCAGAGCTGCTGCTGACACGGCGTGTCCCGATGACAGTATCTTGCCAGACTGCTGCATTGTCTGGCTGATGGGCTGAAAGCAACACTGTGTGGGCTTTTATCTGCCAGGTGGTTCAACTGACTGTTTTATAATAGGACGCCAAATGTTATCATTGACTGCTTTCATGAGTTTGGTTTAAAAACTCTTTTGGTTCTTTGTGTGTGTGTGTGTGTGTGTGTGTGTGTGTGTGTGTGCGCACGCGCAAAGTTGCCATGTGAAGCTTTTGCCTCCACACAGTTTCTCCTGTCATGTGACTGTGAAGCAGCATTTTTTTTTTAATTGATTATATCACCACTGAAATGTTTTTCATGTTTGTAGCTTTTCAAAACTGTTATTCAAATGTTGTACACTCAGTCGAAGGGTTTTACTGTCCACTACATCGTCCATCAAACTTTGCTTTTGTTGTGACACCACCATGTATTGTGACAGGCCAACCTCCATATTGGCCCCACCGCTGCTTTGTGTGGCTGTTCCTGTTTTGTCGCTGTGATTCCTGGTGCTGCTCAGGCATGCACATAGCATGTTGTATATGGATTTGTTGAGGTATTGTGCTAGCCTCATTGTGTTAACTTGGCTCTCTGGCTAGCCCACTGAATCCCTCTCTTTAACCTAATTCCCCTGGAGATAGCTATCAGCAGAAGCCGGGGATAGTGACACTGTCTTTATCCACAGCGTCGGGGCGTCTCTCCTAAGAGGATTTTAAATCTCCCACGTAATACTTGTAAAGCTGGGCGTACCATCCCTTAAACTGACTCCTCACTGTAAAAAAAAAAAAAAAGAAAACCTTTTGACTATATCCACTTCTCAGATGTGGAAGTGAAACTGTTTGTGGTTTCTAAATTGAACTTGTGCTCTCGTAAGATGAGTAGCAGGCGCACACTTTAACTGAAGTGCATTAATCATTGTTGTACTTTTATTGTTTTTTTACAGTTCTGATTTTTAGACCTCAGGTGCTTTCACAGTGATCACAGCTACATGTATGAATGACTCAAACACGTCAGAGAAGTAGGAGGCTGACTCCTCTGATGTAGCTGTTGTGACTTCACACACAATTATGACATTAATGTCCTATTGTGTGAACTGAGAATTGTGCAAGTTAATCCATTGTACACAGATAAAAAGCTGCAAACAGACCAGTACACAGGAATTCAGCACTGATAAACACCCTCAATTTGAAGTTACTTCTGCTAAACATAATCTTTTTGAAGCTTCTCCTATCATTTTTAAAACAAGAATTGTGGCTAAGTTATAAGTCAGTCATTGTTTTGTTTAACTTATTAAACTTTTCTTCTTTCAAAATGTTTGCCATACAGAGAAATAGTGAATAGAAAGATTGTTTGAGTACTTTCTGTTTTGCAAGTCCAATTATTTCTTTGTGGGGTCTTTTGTGTATAAAAGTAATGTTTTTGAGATTTGGTTAGCCTAAACAAGACAATTTAATATATAAACTTGCACTTTCAGATCCATCATAAGCCATTTTTTGTTGTTTTTGACATTATGTTGACCCAACTAATAACTGTAATGGGTCACAAAATAGGCTGTCATGGATAATTAAAGCAATTGAAGACCAAGAACCCAGTTTGTTGCATTTCCCAGAAATTATTTCAGCCTTATCACCCTGTCCTAATGAGTCCCGACCTGCCAACTTAACATCTTTCCATGGACATTGGAATCACATGCTTTCACTGTGTGTCACATGATGATTAGTTAAGGATTCATTGGTTACAGAGTTACGTCTCTGGGTTTGTTCCCTGGACAGGAGTCCTCTCTCATGTCACATGACATAAGCAAACAAAACTTTCCTTGTGTTACACAGTTATTGTAGATTTTTTTTTTATTGCATAGAAACTAATATTGACGGCTGCACAATTAACTGAGAAATAGATGGATTCAGGAATTTCAGCAAAATTACATTACTCTGTTAAATCTGTAGTCTTTACACAACCATTGTCATCCAGGCAGGGATTTGGCTCCTTAGATAATGAATATAATCTGTTATGATCTTAGTGGAGACTGTCAGTTTGAAGCACCACCAGCATGTTTGTCTTGTCTGCAGCGTGGCACTGCACTGTCCTACTGATGGACAGACACGGATCATGAGGACAAATGCTTGAGTCCGGATATGGTTGCCTGGGCAAAATAGAGCAGTGTTACATAACGCCCACTGTTAATTCAGCGTGGCCTGGAAAGAGGGGAGGAGAAGGATGGAGAGAGAATGAGAAACGGTAAACATGATTTTTAGTGGTTTGATCCGCTGCTGAATGGATGTTTTTGTTGCTGGTGTGTGAAAGGAACAGCATAGGTACTGAGAGTGTGTTTGCATTTGTATGCCCTGGATATACAGCTGTATACATATGGTAAGTGTAGTTTAAACAGCACAGGCTATGAAGCCAGCCTGCTCCCACTCCAGATCTTCTTTTGAAGTCAGCGATTGACACAATGGCTTTTGGCTTCCTTCCTGCTCAGCAGAAGTTTTCCTCCAGGGACTGTAGGCCTTTATGTGAAACCTGTGCAGCACATTTGGCAGCAGTAATCAACCTCGTAAACCTCTCTTACGAAGAGATTTATTTTAGTGTGCAGCTCTGTGCATAGATGCCTTGTTAGCATTATAGATTACAATGCAAATGGCACAGAAACCTGTTGACCCGAGATGTGCGGGGGCCTGCTGGGGGGAGGGTTACTGCCATAATGGCTAGTATGTCAGGTCACTTTGTGAAGCAAAGCAGATTAATAATACATTTGGTTTCCAAGGCACCACCTGCATCCATGGTAACACTGACAGTACTGACGTGAACAGTGTTTGCTGTCTTCTAGTTTTTCTTTGGCATCCATGCCTCCTTTACGTCACAGTTTCAAGTCCATACAACCAGTGAGGACTACCAGTTTTATGTAACTGTGAATGCAGCCATTGATTTGAATGTAATGTAAATTTTCCACGAAGGTCAGATTCATTCACACAAATTCAGTGTTCTTCCTAAGGTAGAAAGGGTCCTGTACAACTCTAATAATTAATTGTGTAAATCAATTTAAAGGCCTTTAGATTACGTAGTTTAAACTTTTCCTGACATGATGCGTGCAGCTTTTTATATGGAAACAAAACATAATTACAAAGTGTGATGGGTCGTTAGTAGTTTAACTTTTTCATAAACAAATGACGCATTAATTAACTGAGAATACAATCAAGAGCCCAGTTTACGGTGAAAATAAACCAGTCGTTGCAGCACAAAGTGTAAAGTAATACTTTTAGTCAACTGGGTGAGAGTCATACGTATTTTCACACTGTGCGGACCGAGTAGTTTCCTTTGTCACCCTTTGCCCTTGTTTTTTGTTTTTTTTATTCTGCTTCCTAATTCAAGGTTAGGGCTTCACATAGTTAGTCATAACAAACAGATATCTCTCCCCTAATTGCTCCTCATGGAGGAATGTGATGCAGATGTCTTATGTAGTGTTTATATTATCATTTTTAGCTTGTGGCCTACTTTCCCACATTAGATCACTTGCTGCCCACTGCTTTTAGTGAAACTCCTCGAGATGAGTGTAAACTCATTCAGTAGTCACACCTTTCCTTCTCTCTTATTTCTTCTGGGCTTCAGCAGCAGAAACAGCCTTGATAAAAAGTTAAAAAGATGTGGTCATGAGCACATCTATTTATAGACTTTGCCTTAATTTTAAAATTCTGTTTTAATTTATAAGTTTGGTTAAGTTTCCAGTCACTTGGAGTCCTGCTTGCTGGCTCAGATTGTTTTGCCTGTAATTAAGATCTTTACCCTCTGACCATGATCACAGCTGGAAAACCCAGAGTGCACTGAACTCATGCTGCTGGTTATTCAGGATCATAAAAAGTAAAACTATTTTGAACTTGAGTTTTGCGATTCAGGCCTGTGCTTTCTGATCAAAATAAGTTGAGGCAAAAGATGTATCTTGCAAATCTTACAAGCAACTCCAAAGGACTGATATGTACAATACACATCTGTTTGGAAAATGACAGCTTCAATATTACATCAATGATGATGGAAAAATATGTTTAACCATATCTTTAAACCTGAGAACAATTTGTAAACATCAGGAAGAAGGACTCAGTAGAGGGACTCCTCTTCTGGGGCAGACACATAAAACAGATTTTTGTGGGTACAGAGAAGACTGAGTAGATTTATCATTACATTGTATAAAGTAATGTAATCATTCAGTTAGTGTCTGTAAGATGTCTGTGACTGTTGTGATTAATGTCAATGTTTTCAGCTTCTTTGACAATCAATACAGAGTGTATAAAACATATTTTAGCAGAATCACAAATTGACAATATTCAAATATTGCTACATGTTTGCCTGTGAAACAGAAACACCTTGCAGCTTTGCTCACTCTCTGTCGTCTGCTTCTGCTGCGTCGTTTGATTGCCTGTCACCTTTTTAATCAGGTAGATGTAGTTTTTGTGCCTGTGCCAGTTTGGCTTTGATGTTGTACTGCCATTATTTTTTGCTCTCCTTCCTTCTGGAATAGTTGAGATGTAAGAAAGATAGTGAAATCATACAAATCATAGTGTATTTATAGTCTTCTTACTAGTTGTGTGTATATATGTTTGTGTTGGACACAAATTTGTTTTGTTTATTTTACTGTATAATTGTGCTTCTCTCACTTTCATAGGTTGTTGCAGTGTGAGGAGTGAGAGTGAGCATACATCCACACCATGTCCCAGGACAAGAGTGGATACCCCATCATGGGGGAGACCAACCCACTTCATAACAATGTCTACGGACCCCCTCAACCAGGTTTTGGCATGCCGCCTCCCAACTACAGCCAAGCACCAGGGGGACCGTACCCACCAGCAGCTGGATATGGACAGCCTGGCTTCCCCCAGGCGGGCCCAGGTTTCGCACCTGGTCCCTACCCTCAGATGCCTTACCCTCAGATGCCCTATCCACAGGGCCCCTTCCCTCAGGGGCCTTATCAGCAAGGACCTGGACAGCCTGGCTTCCCCGGAGACCCCAGTGGTGAGTGGTTAAAAAAAATATTATTTATGTAGAGGCATTTATGAACACACTCCCTACTTTCTAGGTCTTATATTTTTGTGATTTCATACCTGAATGTCTTACTGAGGCCATGAAATAACCAAATAGTGGAGCTTTATCTGTATGACAGTGAGCACATCATGTACATTGCCCTCAGTTATTTTGCCCAAAAACAATGTGCTCATCTAAAGTAGTATTTTCTGATTATTCCAGAAATCTGTCTGTTTTCCACGAGAATGCTTGAAGGAGTGTGTAAGCATATTTTTATCCCAGCCAAGAGAGCACATTACTGAGTCCACTTTACATCAGGCAGAATAGAGATGGATGTGTAATCAGTGAGGAGATTAATACCACAATCAGAGTGCACTCAAAACACAACAGACATGCTTCAGTTTGTTGTATGCTTTTTCTAAAACCTCTAATTGCTGTACTGTGATTATTACTCAGGAGCACCTGCAGCCAGCCCTGGTTACCATGGAGATGGGCCTCCATCATACTACGACAACGAGGAGTTCACCAATTCTGGCTTTGAGGACAAGACCATCCGACAAGCCTTCATCAGAAAAGTAAGTCCTTCTGTCACCATTAGATGAAACAGTTCAAACAGATGATAAATCATGAAACATAACTCGTAATATAAAACTGACAGAGCATAATTATTTTTCTCTAAAAATGCCTCCATTCTTCTTCATTCTCATCAGGTCTTCATGGTTCTCACAGTGCAGCTGCTGGTCACTTTCTCCTTTGTTGCCGTCTTCACCTTTAATCAGGATGCCAAGTTGTTTGTGCGTCAGAATCAATGGACGTACTACTTGTCCTATGCAGTCTTCTTTGTGGCTCTAATTGTCCTCAGCTGCTGTGGAGACTTCCGCCGCAAGCACCCCTGGAATTTGGTGGCTCTGGTAAGAATGTGCACAAACACCCATTATAAAAGTCTGTTTACATAGTATATATTTACTGATTCATGGCTTTTGATATTCACACACCATAATATATGTAGAAGGATAAATTGTAAAAAGTGTCATAATTGATGTTGATTTGGTTGCTTTCTGTCTTGTAGTCCATCCTGACATTGAGCCTCTCCTACATGGTGGGCATGATCGCCAGCTTCTACAACACAGACACCGTCATCATGGCTGTGGGCATCACTGCAGTGGTCTGTTTCACTGTCGTGCTCTTCTCACTACAGGTCGGTGCACACAAACAGTGCAAGGTTCCACACACACACACACACACACACACACACAAACATCATCCCTCCAGTTCCTTGTTAATTGAATTACAAGTAAAACAAAACTGAGAATTTCCTTTAATGCATTTCCCACCTCACACTACAGCATCTTTCCATAATTAAAGCTGCTTCTTACATTGATTTAAAACATGAGTCTCTTGTCTTTCTCTTGTTTTTTTTGTCTACCACAGAGCAAGTATGACTTCACCTCCTGCTGGGGCGTGCTGCTTGTGTGCCTGATCGTGTTTGTGCTCTTCTCCATCCTCTGCATCTTCATCCGCAACAGGATCCTGGATATTGTCTATGCCTCAATTGGGGCCCTGCTCTTCACCTGCGTAAGTTTCACACTTATTTATTGTGTCCTGGAGACAGTACAATCCCTGTGGCATTAAAGATTTCAACAAATCCTCCAAAATCCATTATTGGTCTTTAATATACTCAGGCTCAAAGGGTTGGGAAAATAAAATATGAAATTTGTTACTGTGCAGTCAAATTGCATGGCAGTGTTGGTGTGTTTCTTTGTTTACCTGTAAAATGATAAAATTGATGCAGAGAGTCAATAGATCCATATCTTTGAAGGCTGATCATGCACCAAAACACTGCCAAGCAATATATACATTATAAAGTGTGTCCCAGTTACTGCATCATCTGAATACGGCCTAAGAGTTATAACTCATGGGAACTTTAAGAGTGGGCTTACAATTTGAAATAAAGTAGGTCTTAAAATAACTAACTCTATCTTTACTCTTTGCAGTTTTTGGCTGTTGACACTCAGCTTCTCCTTGGCAACAAGAAGCTGGCCCTGAGTCCAGAGGAGTACGTATTTGCTGCCCTCAACCTCTACACTGACATCATTAACATTTTCCTCTACATCCTGGCTATTGTGGGACGCTCCCGTGAATGAGGCAGCACCTTCAAGACATCAGCAAGAAAATAAAGAATGCCTCCCTTTATTGTGAAATGTTACTAACATGTCCTTTCTCTCTGACTCATTTAACTTTTTCTTACATTTTTTTCCTCATAATACTCTTTGTTTCCTCTTTCATCTCACTCTCACACACACATAGTTCTGTTTTTTAAACAGGGAGTAGTGCTGTGAATGAGATGCACCTTGTCATAAAATGCAACTGAGAGGGGCACTATGTATTTGCTCCAACACTAATTTTGCCATTAATGACAGATCACAGTGATCAGTGCTCAGTTTTGACCACTCCGCTTGCTCTTAACTGTCCTGTGCTTTTACTAACACAGATGGCTATGTCCATATTATCTACACTTCCAGTTTGGCTCGGCACATACAGAATAAAACACGTTATCCTGTGTCTTATCCTCAGCACTCAGCCTTGCCTTGCTACAGAGACTAACAGAAAAAGAGTGGGGAAGATAACGCTTAATATTGATGCAAACCAGCTTTGCCTGAAGAGATGGTAGCGTTAGAAATACCCTCCACCTTCAAGTCTGTCTGTTTTCCCAAACTTCTCTCTCCCTTTCAGTCTGCTGGTGTGAATTAACTTTGCATGGCGAAACTGGAAACAAAACTAAAGACGTGGTTTGATTCTCTAGAACTACCAGAGGAATACTTCTAGCTTGCTTGCCACAGCTGTAAATAGTTACATGTATTACTGTATATGATGCCAGTATCCCCCCTACCTCTGAAAGGCATGCTGGAGTGACTCGTATGGCTGTGTTGCTTTTTGGGGACTAATGTGCTCTAATATACAGTCCACTAACTAAAATCTTTAATTGCATAATAATGAAGGTTAACGTTGGATGTATGTGATAAACATAAAGGAATATTCTTACAGAATATCTTTTCAAAAGGAAGAAATTAGTTTAAATTTTTTTATTGTGATTCCAAAGTTAATATGTTTTCTTATTTTTTCTTTGTTCTATATTTTTCTTTACTGTTTTCACTAATTCCCTCTTGTGTGGTCATTTCTGTGATGTGAAAAGTTTGTGTTGTATTTATTTTTTCTCATTACAATTAATATTTTGATGCTCAGTATTTCTGGCCACTTCTCTAAAAAGCTCATCCTTTAAAAACTTATACAAAGTAGATGGACTCTGGACTTGAAGGAAACTGAACTTACACCTCATCTGTTTATTTTGTTTGTTTGTGTGTTTGAAGTAGATAACAGGGTTGCTCTGAAGGTAGTGTCAGGCATAGAGGAAAAGAAACTCAGAGTCTGAGACTTTATTATTTGAGTTGATTGTGAACACATAACGTACTTGGTACACCTCTGCTGAACAAAGTGAAACACACATGCACTTGAAGCCAAAATACTCCGACATGCAAACACACTCAAGTTGAATGATATATTTAACATGACTATTTATATTCTGTAACTTATGTTTTTGATCTTGCATGATCCTGTCCTCATTTGCATGTGCTGATTATGAACTTACACTGAACACACGGTACAGCTGTTCTTGTGTCAGGGTGGGACACAGTGTTGTATGGCAGCCCTGTTAGACTTTTTTTTAATGACTGTGTTTGTATCCAACTAATGTGTAAGTGTATATAGAACTCCTTAGTGGTTTGATGTGTATAAATAAAGTAAGTTTTGGGCTTTGTAGGTCTGTTCGCATTGTATATTTGCATCAAATCAAAGTTGAACTGAATTCCCCTACACAGCTGTTTGCTTTTCATTAAAACAGATACAATGTAAAGGTGTTGAATTTTGCGTGTTGATTTGCATTTCAACTGATATAAAGGGAAACTCCATATCAGATAAAGAAAATGTAACATCCTGATCTTCTGTGGAAACATTTTCTGATAAAGTAAAACGGACTATGTTCTTGAATGTATGTAATGTCCAATATGTGAAGTATTATCAACCAATTTTGGTCTTATCAAAGAAATTATGTAATAAGTCAAAAGAAATTGCAGTTCCCACTGTAAAGTTTTGTTTATTACACATTTGTGTAAAAACATTCATTGTCATTTATTGGAGCATTGATATCTCTCACAGAAATTTAAATTCAGTTAGCTTTAAGGCTTATAAAGAGTAAATTCTTTATGTATCAGATCATAGCAAATTTTGACTGATACAGTTTAATGACACACATTCACAAAGCAACATTACATATGTTCTCCAGTTAGTTTCCAATTGTAAATGTAGACATTTGGATATTAATTACATTTAAACTTAGCTCATTCATTTTAATAAAACGTTTGTATACACGCAATAATAACCAGGGAAAAAAGCTAGTCCCTTAAGAAGCCCTAAAAGGACATGAATAAATACATTTATTTTTTCTGTTTTTTCGTGATAACACAAACAAACTTTGTTAATAGGATAATTTATATTGTTATAGTTCAATTTGATTTCTCAAGATAATGAGGCAAATTATCCTTTGTTTTCTTGAGATAACAAATTTATCTTGCTATCTCGAGAAAATACTGCAATTTTCTCAAGATAATGAGATAAATTAATGCTTGTTTTTGTCAAGATAATGAGAAAAATAACACCAGATCTTGAGAAAAACACTGAAATTAACTTGTCATAACGGCAGAACAGAGAAAATAAAATCTATATATTCATGTGTTTTTAGGGCTTCCTTACTATTTATTAATTTGACCCTGATTTGACCACATTTCTGCATACATTTTCTTCTGCACATGCGCCGTTGGCATGTTTTTCGCGCCAATCACGAGTGTTGGAAAACAGTGGTACTTGCTCATAGTTAAGAACACGGACAGAGTTACAACATGAGCAAACTGGGGGGTAAGAAGATGTAAATTCAAGTTTAACTAGTAGTTAGATGTATTTTGAGCTAGCTAATCACTCAACTAGCATCATTAATGAAGGTCTTACCTTCACTTAATTTGGGAAATAATGTTAGCTTAATGAAGCCTTAATTTTACATTTGTTAACTAAAAACTAAGCTAGCCTTCTCTGTTGGCTAACTATGTATTTGTATATTTTTTCAACTTTAATTAGGTTAGTCTAAGACAAAATTTAAACTGTACAGAAAGAAGGTAACTTTAGTCCATCTAACTTTTGAATATGTTGCTAATTGAGGCAACCTTAAGATAACAATTCTTATAGCTACTCATACAGTAAGTTAAACATTATGGATGGGACTTTATATGTGTCTAACATCTTGCTTTATTTACATAACAGCATTAAGTATGAGGGACATGATTAACCTTACATCACTGAAAGAGGGTAAATTAGTTGAAGATACACAACACTGAAATTAAACACGTGTTTTTAAAACTGTGTGGTAGATATTTTCTTTGACTTCTCTGTCAGGTGGCGAGGTACAGGAGCCCAAAGCTGAAGAGTTGATGGGTAGTCTGAGGACGCTCCAGCAAGGTATCTGAATATCCCCAATTTAACTGTTGAATTAATAGCCAACATGTCGAATTAGTAAGCAAATTGGTGCATTCAAGACACTTTTTCTTTATTTGACCACAGGATTTTTTTTAAGTACACAAAGTTTTTTAAAAAGTAAAAGAAGGGTTCACATGTTTTGCGGGAAAAAATCTAAAATTTGCTAGCCTGGTTTTATTATACTTGCACACTTTTCAATCTACAGAAAGTAGATTAAGCAAAGAGTACAGGTAAACCTAGCGAAGTTACTGTGGCGTTGTTCCGTTTCCGTGTGGCATTTGACTGGTGGCGCGCATGCATGTTACTGTTTATTGAATAGATCGACGATGAATGCATAACTCTTTGCATCGTATGAGGTAAAAAGAAAACATTAATAGAAACCATGAGATCATTACATTCTAATCACATATCGTCAGGTTAGTACAAGTTTACACGAATTTTAGCTGGTGACGTTGCTAGACTACATGCGAGGTAGTTATCTTGACATATCAGCTGCTCTTTGTGAGGTTACGCCTTCCGCTTCTGGTTGTGAATCGCGCTGCTTTTTTTCATTAAAAGTTGCCAAACCGACCATGTGCACCACGCTCAGTGTGTCCTGGCGAGTTAAACCATTTGTATTGTAAAGAAAAGTCTAGAACACGGAGGTTTTGGCTCGATATAAATATGTGGTGATATGCACCAATCACAACGCAGGATGTGCTGACGACATGTTAATCAACACGCATTTCCTTTTAAAATTTAACAGAAATACTCGGAAAAGTACCTAAAACCTTTACGAATTCACGTAATAGCGATCCATGTTTGAACAACAGCTCAACTAAGTGTATGTGGCACTAGAAGCTAAACAACAATGAGGGGACCGTGAGCGTGACAGCTGAGTGTATTGGATATACCAGTTCCACCAGCTGATGTCGGGTATCGTCAGTGAGGTATATCCTTACCTGTTACTCCATCCGTGGAGTATCAGAAAATGATGAATGGAGCCCTATGAGATATGATTAATATCTCCGGCTTGAGAGGAACAGCAACACCTCTCAAGACCCATTCTGATTTACATTGTAAATATCAATAGATGTATGATGTATTTAGGTGAAGTTTTTGGTAAAAAAACATGATGTTCATGTAACTTTGCAAGTAACAGTGTCACACTCTGTTTTATCCAAGATGATAAAGCCCTGGAAAAAGAAATTGAAGAGTTGAACTCTGTCAACGATTCATTGCAGAGGGAGCTGGACACTTGTAAGACACATGTCCTTGTTAATAATTTTATTTTTACTAATTAAACTGGTCCATGGAAGTATTCTGATCAGATTGGATAGAATCATTTTGGTTGCAACAGAAAAAAGGGTTTTGAAGTCAGATTAGGTCACTTAATCCACTCTTGGTTTTCATCAGACCTTCATGAACGCATGAACGCATTGCTCAAAACCTTTTAGTTGGATTGGGGATTCAGGATTATTATGTTGTCAGCAGAAGGCTGGCATCATAATAATCAGAATATTCAACAAAATGCTCAATATTAAAACAACAAAAAAAATACTTAATTGTCATTTATTGCTGTATATTAATTGCATTACTTTTGATCATTATGCAAAAAATTCACAAGGTATTTGTAACTAGTATGTATTCATTGTGGGCCAGATTACAGGGCTGACTGATAATTGAAGCCTAGAACCCAGAGATAGCAAAACATGTGATTTCCAAACCTAGATCATTCCTATCCAGATTAAACCTTTTGCACATCTGGGCACTGATGTATGCAGCTGTAGCTGAGATGTAGTCAAAGATCTGCGCAACATAAATATTAACTTTATTCTTTACCATTTAGCATTTAGGCACCCACATAT
>OOFC01013970.1:35222-59736 GCA_900323345.1 Pseudochromis fuscus
TAGGCACCCACATATATATATATATACATATATATATATATATTATATGCCATATGTAATGTGTACTTTATATTTGTATAATACTCTCTTACTCTAATTCTTACTTTTGCAGTACAAACTGAAGCTTTTGAACTGGAGGGAATCCAAAAAATGAAGGAAGGTAAACACAAGCTGCTCACAGACAGTTGTATACATGTGTAGCTGTGTGAAGATTGCTGTTTAATTTGATGTCATGTGTTGGTAAAGGTTTGGTCAACTGTCTCTTTAAGCTTGCTTGTCACCTTGAGGAAATATACAGGCAATACATATCAAAACACTGATGAGTGTCATCATTGTGATGTTTTGATATTTTGATAGAGTGTAAATGCAGTTTTGTGGTGTGTGCTGTGTATGTACAGTGACAATACAGCTATTTCTTTATTATATTTCATATATTTCTTTGTTTCTTTCTTCTTCTTCTTGATTCAGAGGAGTGCAGGAAGCTACAGTTTCAGTGTGAGGAGTCTGAGCAGGAGTGTGCCAGGTGAGAGCCCTGAGCACATAGAGAGCGTTGATAACTGTCTTCAGTTATGTGCTTACAGGGCTTTTGTTGAACCAATACAACAACAACACAATGTGCAAGCCTCCATGTTGTGGGACCTCACTTGTATATTTGTGCTGTGTAACACTAGATGGCAGTAAGTTATCACGATAACACACTTTTCCCTATGAAACACTGTATCTTAAAATTAGTTGTGACAAACTCCATTTACTGCTGTCCAGGTGTTTGTGGAACAGTTTTACGAGTTTTTTGTATGTGTACTATATATCAAGAGTTTTTGTTGTTTAACAATTTGCCCATTTACCTATCTGTACAATTTTGAAATGTAAAATACCCTGCAGGTTGTCAATTGCAATGTATAGTGTTGAGATTACGCAGTATTTGATGTGAATACTGGCATTACTTAACAACATAGCATACATATATTTTAATTTGACTGTTACTTGTGTTTGAATTCAATTATTGTTAAACAGGCTTTGCTGTCATAACATTAGCATCCTGAAACATTGATGTGTTAAAGGTAACAAGTAAGAAAGCTCCATCACTGAGTTTGATTCTTCTGTTAAAGCTTTTTTAAATGTTATTTATATTGTTTAACTCATTTATTGTTATAGGTTACTTAATTCCAGAGGCTTTTTGAGTATACAGTAAACCTGCATTTACATAATCTCTGGTCAATAGCATGTTTTGGTGTGGCTTTAAGAAGTACACAAATCATGAGTCTGTTAATACTGAGTACTGTTAGAGGATGTATCCAGTATTTCACATAACTGGTTTGCTTTTATAACCTTCAGTAGTAGCAGGTTGTTTGCATTGTGACAAATGAGGTAACAACGCGAGGAAAGATGTCTGTCTTGTGAATGCTAAAAACACCAAAATTAAAATGTGGTGATCAAATTAAAATGAAAAATTTCAAAACCGTGTGTTAAAGTCTGCTGTAAGCTGTAAATCCTGTTAAATTAATGCAACTGTGTAAATTGGAGATGTTTTTTGATGTTTTTCTATTGTGTTTTGCAGACTGTCAGAACAGATTAATCAAACAACGGTAGAGCTAGAGCAGTTAAAATGTGAAATCCAGGAACACAACCCTAAACGCCGGGAGCAGCGGTACCTGTTTACAGTTCAATGATTTATTACTTTTTTTTTCTTTTTTACATGTAAATATGTACATTGAGAGAAGTCTGCCTTTTTTCAACAGCATGAGATATGGAAACCAACTTCAACAACTGATAGAGGAGCACAAGAAATTGGAAATCTTTGTAAGTTTGTTGATTTAATACATAAATAAATGGGTGTTATTGCCAAATTGTATTTTCTCTTTCAACTTTAAATTGTTTCTTAGACCCCAGGAAGACTCCCAGATGAAATCAAGAGGGCTGAGGATACAGAACGTCAGCTGTTAGCAGTTAGTAAGTATCTTCTCAAACTCAGTTCACGTTCCTCTGTGAGCACACATGCAGTCAAAGATTTCTTTTTGTTTATGCATGAATACAATGTTTGCTTTCCCCTTTCCAACACCTTTGATCTGGTTTCGTTCCATGATTCTTACAGAGCAAATGAAGTTGGCTCAGCTGCGCAGCCTCGATGAGAAGTTAGAGGCGGTGAAGAAACAGAAGCAGTCGGCAACAGTCACTGCAGAGGAGTGAAAAACTGCATATTCACTGATAGTTTTAATCAGAGGCAAGAGTTACTTGTTTTATACCTGGCTGCTTATACTTGGATCACTCACCTTTCTTGTCAGGTGAAAATGAAATCTCTCAGTTCTCAACTTGTATGATCCATCAGCCTGACTGTTGTTGAATTCTGCAGATTTTTGCCAACCTTATTGTTTATATCAGTAACATCTAAGTCAGATTTTTGCTTGCGAGCTTTATGTTTTCATATTATTTGTTCTGTGAGGCATCCTTTTGTGTTTATAATCTAGTTTTTTGCTGGGACTTCTGCAGTTAGACACATGGACCCTGAAATATGTTAGATTTTGTGAGTGGTGGTGGAAAGATGTCAGTGGTAGTCTCCTGTTCAGCACTACATTCTTCTCGTTATATTTACTGATACATTGAAGTGTGTTCATACATTTAATAGTTGTAAAATACTGTTGTTATTTACATGAACTCGAACAAAACCCTTTGAGTGAAATCTGTCCATTTACTGTAATATAAACTATGTAGTCATATGCACAAAATCACAATCAAATCCAGCTTTTAAAGAGATTTAATAAAATACTTTTTTGCAGTTTTTCAAATACAATATAATACTATCTGGGGTCTAAAAAAGACAACACAATGACCCTGTGCAACGGATTTGCCCTAATTAATGCCAATTAGTTTTTACAGCCAAGACCACATACTCACAATTAATAAAAACAAACACAAGGCACCTCTATGGTGCAGTGAATGATTGTAATCTGTTTTTTTTTTAATTCAAATATAAACAACCCCCAGTATTTTACGTAAATATGTACAGTATAATTCTGTATAGTAAACAGTATAACCCCTGAAGTGAACATATAGCAAGAGATCATCCAAACTTCTGATGTACTCACAGAAACAGACGAAACACTAAATGGTTTGATGCCCTGCTGGGTTGTCAAGCAGCATGGGCTTTGTATCTTATAACTAAGTCTTTGGTTTAATATTGTTTACAGACCAACAAAGGAGTTAAGAGTCTGCGTAGGGCGTAGGTCTCAGAAGTTAAGTGACTTATGTAAGGAGGCATGGCACTACTCCAATACCAGTACTGCATAATGCACCTATCCTCTTTCTCTTGCTTTCTTTTAGGAGTATTTCCCAATGTAAAAGTTCAAAAAGAAAATGGATAAGGGATTAATAAAGTAAAATTTGCCTTTTTTTCTCTGCAGTGATTCAGGGCAACTGTAAATTCTTTATATTTTTATTTACATTTCATAAAACAAGGTCTAGTACACATACAGTTTTTAACTTATCTCCTCAGGTCCCCTCTGAATGGTTTGACCCTGAGAAGTGGGTCCACACCTTGTTGGAACGGTACATTACACTCTTGAGAGGGTAAAGTTCATTACACCTTACTTTGTATCAAAACTCTACTGCTGCTGCTGCTGCCACAACATTATCATTACATGCTAGAAGACACATTTACTCACTTTCTGACTCTAATTTTGACTCACTTTTCATTCCCTACAATCTCATATACTAGTCTAAAGTCTTTCCACCCTTTACCAGCTCTTCATCTCATTGCTTGGGTAAAACCCTTGTTGGCACGTGGTGAATTCACAAGGACTTTCTCCTCATCCCCAGTGACAGACGTATGCACAAACACACAACACTGGTACAAAACACGTGCAGTTGAGTGCTGCTGTTTTTTGACTGGCATGTGTCTGTTTTCTCTCCCTCCGGTGCAACATGTACAATATTCTTCTCATCTTCTCTAAGTCCTTTGGTCGCGTTCGTACAAGCTCAGTTAAGGTAATTTGCCCTACCTTTTTCTGTTTGGTGAAACATTAGTCAATGCAGCCAGTATGCAAGTAGAGTCACTCTTGTTTCTCAGTCACCATATAAGGAAAAAGCAGTACCAGGTCTTGGCAAAGAAGCACGTTCCAAGCTCAGTGACTTTAGTTTGTTCAGCATTTTATATATTGTCTTTTCAAGTTTTATAACTTCTTGTGTAAATCCAGTAAAGGCTGCTGGGTTGAATCTTCGAGGTACTGTGACAGCGTTGTTGGCACAATGTGGGCAATAGGTGTTTTTGATCTTGCATAAAAAGTTCCCATATACATGGTTGCTCCTCCATCTCTTGTTATCCCAGGCTATTCCCCATCTGTCAACAGAACAACAAGGATAACCATGAAATCACAGAGTATGTCTGTCCTTTACAACCTCCTCTCTACTGTCATTCTGAGGTTTAAGTGCAACGCTCTGCTTGGCTTTAAATGTATTCACTTTAAACATTTAATCAGAACTGTTTCAATTCAAAATGGTATCATAATCTATAATGACACTGAACCACAAAAATTATATTTCACTGCTTCAAAATACACACTGTCAAACTGTTACCATCCTTTGTTTTGTTAATAAAAGCTACATTGTGCTGGTCATACATAATATTAAAAAAAAAATTAAACACATATAAAGGACTAATTTCTAGTTTTCTTAAATAATTGTTCTATATACAAACAAATAATCCAGGATTTGGTCTTTATATTCAAACAGTGGGCTTTTTATAATGTAATCTCTGTTTTCAATCTTGCATGTCTTGCATGAACAGTTTTGGTTATTTAAAACTAAATGTATTTTATTTTGGCTCATATCTCTTTCCCATCTACGCTGCACACATCACCCTTGCAATGATAGACTACCTCAAAACGGCTGTAGACCTTCTTCTCCTTCCTCAGGCTCTCTATCCTCTTCAGTAATCCCTCCCGCTCCGTGATGTTGCCTGACGGACGCAGAAAACGATTCCTTTTTATAGAGTTCTGTCTCTCCAGTGGTTTTTCTCCAGCATCGCCGTCTTTGCCCCCAGCGGTTTCTTCTCGCTCCTTCTCGCGGTTTTTCTGGCTGTTGGCATTGATTTGCTCCAGAATGACCTTGGTGTCATCTCGTAGGTTGCTGCTGAACAAAACTGAACTTCCCGGTGCCGGATATCTGGACGACACCAAGGTCCCACTTGACGTTTTATGATTGGCTGTGGTTTGATCGGCAGAAGTAGGTCCTGTATCTTTAGCTGAAGAGCTTTGCTGCTTTTTGCTTGAATCACCAGTGATTTCTATGACCGTGTTCATGACTCTATCATCTCCTGAGTTTCTCTTTTCTTTATCCTTAGGCCCCAGGAATCCCTTTAGCCGCTGAGTCTGTTTCTTCAGGAAGTCGAGCGTCTTACCTTCACCCTTTCCCTCACCAAGTGTGTTGATGGATGTATTGGATCCCATAACTTTACGCAGCCCTTCCTTAGAGTCTTCATGTGGCAGAGTTGAAGAACTATGAGAGCGGATCTTTTTCAACTCACTCTTCTCTGCATCTGTAGCATCTGTAGTCAGAACCTCTTCACCACAGGAGATGCGACGCGGATTCAGAGCCTTAAGCTTCAATGGATCCCTCTTGAAGATCTTTGGTGAAGGAAGAGGCTTTAGTGACCTGAATATATCTTTCTTTTGACTTTCTGATGTGTTTTCCTCTTTATGAGAGTGCGATGGCTCTGAAGGCTTCAGGGAGGTCCCATAAGGCCTTGGAGTGAGTAGTGGTGGTTTTGAACTAAAAGAAGATTTGCGATTGAACTCTGCCAATTTTGCAGAGACATCTTGCTTTTTTGGTTCAGGTTCTGCTGAACTTACAGAGACTGTTGGGATCTCTGGAGCTGTCGTAGCATTAAGAGGAGGCTTATCTGACAGATCTGGCTTTTTTTCAGCAGGCTCTGGGGCTTTTAGCGATGACTCTGTCTCCATTTTTGAGGCTTTTCTCTTGGCAGCCAGGTCTTTGAAATACTGCAGCCGACTGGCAGGGTCATTCATGTTCAGCGATGATGATACTGGTACTTCTGGTGTTTCGACAGTTGTAGTTGTCTTCACTTCTTCAGTAATTTTCTGAGGTTCTTCCTTTGCTTTCATCTCATATTTCAATCGTAGCTCTTTTACGTTTTGTTGCGTCTGTTGCTCCTTCTCGTTTTCTTCTATCTCTTTTTCCTTCTCCTTGTCTTTCTCCGCATTTTTCTTTCGCCAATCAAAAGGCTCTCGAGACAATGACCTCCGCTTTTCTAGAATCTGGGCCACAATCGAGGTAGTGCGTACTGAATCTGACTCGTCATCTTCCTCTGTGGCTGGTTTTAGACCTAAGCTACCACTGTGCACCTCTGCCTTGGAGGATGAGAATATAAGTGAGGAGCGCAGACGAGAACTTCGCTGAAGGAGTGGGTTGATACGTGAGCGGAAGGATTCATGCTTCGACAGAAAGAGATCTGGAGCCTCTTTCACCTCTGTATCCACACCCACCTCCCTTGCTGCACCCCTCTCTGGCTCTCGCTCCTTTTCCTTCTCCACCTCCTTGTCTTTTTTGTCCAGGATAGATGGCCTGAAATCACTGAGTGAGGGAAGCAGATCTTTGGATGAGGGTATGGCAGAGTCTTTACTGCTGCTCTCAGGCAATATGGGCTTTCCAAACCGAGGCCTCAGGATATCTGGTCTGGGTTTGGAGGAAACATTCAGTGGCTCTTTTATTCCAAACCGTGGAGCTGAACTTTCAGTTGCAGTTGGTTGCTGAGATGATGCAGGTTCATCGAATGCATCAGGCCCAATAGGTTGAGTCAGGCCTTCCTCTCCGCCATCCTCATAGGTGCTAAGATATGAGTGGATTCTCCAGCTCCTCAGGCCTTGCTTTACACTTGGATCTTCATCGTTTTCTTGATCTGGTTTCCTTGGAAACACTTTTTTTTCTGGCGGGTGGGGCTGCGTCGGTGAGCTCTGGCAGGCATACGCCTGACCTATAGTTGGCCTCTTATTGGATGACCCTCCTTCGTACCTCCCAGCTAATGGAGGTCCATGTTGCCCCTCGGGTGCTCTCAGGTCCTCAGAAGAAAAGTAGTCTCGCCCATAGTTTCCAAGTGGAGGCTCCAGGTCTGAGCGAAAGCTTGATTCTGAATACTGGTCAATGGCGAGTTGAGGAGGACGTCCTCGAAGTCTGTCATAGTGTCCATGACCAGAGCCTGGCCCAGGCCCTTCATTGTAGTAATGACTACTTTGAATCTGCTCTCTGTAAGAAAAGCACAGCATTTCGTATTTGTTTCATTATAGATTGGATCTATGAAGACATGTAACGACATAAAAGCAAAGATTCTGGATAACTGGGATTCAAAACTATAAGAATTAAATGATTTCCTACCTGCGGAAGTCTGTCTCATCCAGGTTGTTCATGACTCTGTGCTTCATATATTGCCTTGACGATGAGTAGCTTTCCTGGGTTCCTTCGGCATAGCTGTGCCTCTTAAAGGCACTGGAACTCATCTCCATCTGCCTGGACACTATGGACCTTCCCTGCTCCAGGAATGACTGCTGCAGCCGAAACTGTTGCTGTGAATACTTCCCAATGGTAATTCCTGCCCCAGGCTCCATGGTGTGACGGAACGGGTCATTCCTCCGGAAAGGAAGTGCAGAATTACGATCAGAGTCTCCATAGGGGAAGGCAGAGGAAATCTCAGGCCTTCGGTAACCTATGGGGTTACGCAACGATTGGGTCCTCTTCAAACCAAACTGGGTGCCTAAGAAACTGCTGGTGCTGCTTGTGTCAGACAAAGCAACTGTCCCATTGGATGGGTCAATTACTAGAGGCTCCGACTGAGCAAAGAGAATGCGAAATTCCTCATCAAACGTGGCAACCAGCTCTCCGAGGAAAAGATGAGCGATGCAGCGGTGGATCTTCTCATAGGACCACATGAAACTGCAAGAAAATACAAAGAGGATTTGAATTTTCAGAATAAAGAGCATCATAGTGCAATTGCAATTACACACAATTAAATGACTCACCTGTAGTTTCCACTGAGTACAGCCCTGCAGTCAGCCAACAGGAAACGATCTTTTACCTGCCCTTTAAATGATTTCCCTGTCCGGGAATAATAGGTTATTCCTCCCACAGTCCGGACACGCAACATCTAGAAAAACGAAATTTCAACCATGTTATGGACATATACAGGCCAAATAACACACCACAGCAGATTCTGAATTCAGTCTTTGGATAAAATACAATTAAAATTCTGACTTACCGGATTTAAGTCCAAGTTGACTTTACAGTTGATGACCATATTGACAAAGTGATGAGCTTCCTGCTCATCCAGTAAAATGTAAACAGGAACGTGGCGTGCTGTTGCATCCAAGAGGTCAGAAAAAATGTCAACATCTGTGAATATGTCCATAACCACGGCAATTACCTGGAGCAGAAGAGCAAATACATAGAGTTAGGCATGTTTAATTATAAGTTGTTCATCATAAATCAGCCTCTGTTGGTGGCAGTTTATAAATACTTTGTAGGCTTTTTGCTCTTGGTTAACTTCACATATGATTAAGAATTTTAACACCTGAACATTTACATCATTTGAACTCTGACAGTCATAGCTGTTCATTGTGTTTATCAAGAATAGAAGATAAAGCATAGAACATTATGCTCATGTACAAGTTCATGGTGCTTTTGATAGGATTGGGTAAAGGTTTCTCCTGAAAGTGAGTAAGTATTACACAACAGGAAGACAGGCGAAGTTTATATCTCACTCAAAAACAAAGAAAACAAACAATTTCAGGCTACACGTACATACACATTCATAAGCAAAAATCATTTTTTATATCAGCAATACAGTGCAGCTGAATCTCTAAGTTTATATCTCAAACATCATTTAGAAAGATCAAGTCATGTACCCTATAAACAGACGGAAATGAAGTCAGACAAAGATGTGAAACACCTCACCAACAGGTTTGACTGCTCACATTCGGCATCTACGGTTATGTTAATGATATTTTTAATATAGCAAAAGGTCAGTCATGTTAGAAATTTGTGTGAAAGGGAGTGGTGGTAAAGTTGGCAGAGGCAGATAGTGAGTGAGAATAAAGAAACTATTAGATAACATAAGCAATACGTACATATTAGTCACCAGCAACACATTATCTCACTTTTTTCTTTCTTTTTATGTGCACTTATCAAAGGTTTGGATCTCACCTTTTTCTCAATTAGCTGCTAAAAAGCAAACCAATTGTGCATGTTTTACCACATTTTCCTGTTACCCATCTCTCCTTATAACTTACTTGGCGTGCATTCTTGATGAGTCTCCTGGCCTGCTCCTTGATGCTTGGCATGTCAGGGTCGGAGGGGTTGACCAGAGTTGTGACCTCTGTGGGCCCAACGAAGCTGTGCTGTGGCAGCGGCCAGCCTAGATCCAGCCCCGGGGCGGCCGTATCAGACTGTACTGGCCAGTAGGTGTCAGATGAGCCATCATCCTCTTGACCTCCCTCAGGATATGTTAGCTCTGGGATACTGGAGGTCAGGCTGGGCCCCTGAATTGTGGACTTAATGTATTCAATTTCTGGCTGTGCCAGGAAACCGAACACTTCTGCACTCGTGAGAAATTCATAGTAGCCCTGGTGTGACAGGAGACACACAGTACATTTAAATTAAATTAAATCTGAGAAAATGCATTTTTGGACATTAGATGAACACATTCAATCGTAAAAGATGGTCATGTTACCTGTATGTCATTTTCTATCAGAGCATCAATAGCTAGACGATACTCCTCCCGGTAGTGTGGGGCCAGATAGTTTGGATCAAGGGGGTTATCACCAAACGATGAGCTCTGAGACCGGTGTGCCATTTTTGGAGAGGCGTGGGGTCAAAGATCAAGGCTTAGGGTGAGAAGAAGTTGACCTGTGCAATAAAGTTAAAAGAAAAGGTCACAAAGAATAATTCACACTTGTACAGCCAGTTTTAGTGTTGTAGACAACGTATCAGCAGGTACACAATAGAGCATGTACAGTACATGTTTTAATGTGTCACACACTGTAAATAACACACCACTCCCACAACCATAATCCACAGTACTTTTAATTCAACTAAATATCCGTTTGGGTGGTGAAAGGAACTACTCTTTGTGTCAGGATACACAAGCAGACAGATTACCGATAACCACTAACACAAAGCATCTATTGTTGCTCAATCAAAGCCAGTGCAGTAAGTTTAACAAGAGCATCTCTAATTATCACTACAACAGTCCAGCAGACGGTAACAGTGAAGGCACATATTGATTGAATGATTTTCTGTAACAGCCAAGGCTTTTTAAATAAATAAAGTTGAACAAAGAAAGACGCAAATGTACATGTATTCAATACATATGTTTAAATGTATTCTTGGTTTATTGTATACTTAATCATGCAAACAGTGTTGCTGTTGTTATAAACTAACAGTAATTCTTAATAGGTTGTGGTTGATATTGTTTGGATTAATGTACAGAAATAATTCTAGGGCAAAATGTGTTTTTCTTGTTACTTTTTGAACATGGCTTCATCTAGTATTTAGTGTAGCATCTATGGTTTGTAAGTCTTCTGTAGTTGACCTTACACACTTAAAATTTTTTTTCAAGATTAGCCTTGTGAGTTAAAAGGTAACTTGGCTTTAGTTCTTACTGCTTAATTGCCTGTTTTAGGAAACGAGCTGTAATCAGCCTGTAATGATACCAGTGCATAACAGAAACTCAGTCTGGCTTCTGAGAAAACCATACATAAAAAATAAGAACAAAGAAAAACAGGATTATACAACAAAATACAATTTGGAGAGAACAGGGAGAAGAAAGTCATTTGAGAGAAAATGGAGGCGTAAGGTGGAGGTGGGGAGGCATGAAGAGGTGTAGAGACAGGTTCTGTCATATCTCTGCTCAGAAAACTTGTCATGCTGGTACGTCATGTTTCATGTTGCTACTTAGACCTCATCAAGAGTTAGTTGTGGCAAGCACATTAGCTCCGAAGGGTGTGATGAGTTTGCTGTTAGCTATGTCATGACTTGAACTGACTTAATTTAAGGTAGGAACAGGAACAATGTTGCACAACTTTTTTGTGATTGTACAGATGTTTAAGTGAGAAGGGGAGGGGGTGGTGAAGTTTAAGATTTACATTTAGAGTTAAGTTTGTCATTACTCAAATAGTTTTATATGTGAATGAATAATTTAATTAGACACAACAGTCCTACAAAAGACAATCGGATGAAGACAAAGATGACCAAACCAGACAAACAAGAACCAAAACTTTCACTAAGTAAGTAATCCCTTCGTCTGGAGAATAAACCCTAAAGCTGATGCCATTAAAAAGCTTTCAGTTACTATCGTAAAAGGAAAAGTGGCAGATGATTTTAACAAAAAAAAAATCCAATAAATGAAAACATTTCTATTGATGGAGTCAATCATTATTCTGTATATGTCTGGCCATTGTTATTTACCTGCTTCCAAAAGATAAAGTGGATGGTTACTGCCACCAATAAATTGTTTGGCAATAGATAAAGGAAGATATACAAAAGATTAACACCCACGAACACGTCAGGCTTTCTTCCAGCCCACATGACTGTTATATGTTATGAACCATCAACAGAGCCAACAACCACCTGCCTCATCGATATTTAATGTGGTCCTGACAGCTTTACACTGGATGGGTCATCTGATGGTGGAGATTGGAGTTGAAGTATTTAAAGTAAGCTCGGAGAAGATTTGGTAAATCTCAGGAAATGTAATATACGTGGGGTTTTTTGCACACTGCAGGAAGTGTTTCTGACTGTGTGGATACATCATCACCATGGAAAGTGTACAGTCTGACTAAGTAAATAATCAGGGCGTGTGTGTGGGTGTAACCTGGGGTCTGGGTGGGTAGGTCATTTGTTTGTTGTACCTACATTACAGGTGTGTGTGATGTGTTATCTGTTAACTTCCAGGCACACTTTAAGGATTGGTGGTGATGGGCAAAAGGGCCCAAGCCCTAAACCCACAATCACTGGGAGAACCCGGTTTACTCAGCGGCCTGGTGAGTCATCGAGTAGCCTTGTCTGACGTAGCCTGGGGACAACTTGCAACAGACTGCTGTGTGGTGATTCATCTGCCAGCAAAATGGCTGACATCCTGTTTCCTTACACTCATTTAGAGCAAAACTAACTAGGCCTTTGTGGTGTGCTATTCCCCTTCCACGCTCCATGGTGGGCAGAGAGGCATGTTAGGCACATATTTTCCTTCTGCTTGGTTTCTAAACTGGAAGAATCACCAGTGCTTTGATCTGCTGTGTTTTAGTCCTTTGTTTTAAAGTAATCTGCCGTTGACTTGTACACAGGTGAGCTGTGGCGAGACTGCGATAAAGTACATACCTGAGGATTTGCAGTGACAGCCACAAACTAACACATGTGCACCTATCAGTCGCCGTCATGTGTAAATTTCAGAAAAGCTCTCAGCTATGTGTAGCAACACAACAACTGTCAAAACTGTGAGTGCCCTTTAAGTAGTACTGCTGTTACTGTCAGTTATTCCCATTATTAACTGACAGGCAAGTAAAATCTTGATGAACTGTTTACTTTATATGATAAAGAAGACAGCCCATCACAGTTTCCTAGATCTTAAGCTGACATCTTCCAGTTCAGTTTAGGAAAATCAGCAAAAAATGGGAAATATTGTTGGTATTGTAAAATATCTTGAACCATCAACTGATTATCCAATTTGCTGACAATTACACCACAATCGCAGGAAGACAGCTGCAAACTGACACAGCGATGTTTGAATGCCGCTAAACAGAGCCTGAAGGTTTCTGATTCATCCTCCTCACCTCTGTGGGTCACTGACAACAAGTGAAGCAACAGGGGGAACAAGTCACTGTAAGAAGCCATGACAGGCTCTCCCCGCCTCACCTGGCCGACTGGCAGGATATTCAAACAAATACTGCTGCTTTGTTTGTTGTTATAGCAACTGCAGTACGCATCGAGCAGTGGAAAGTGACATGATGCGTGTTCCTCTCAGTTGTAAAGCTTTCTGTTGCCCTCACAAGGACGATGCCGACCTAAATCTCCCATAAACAAAGGCCTGTCTGAAACACTAAACCAGGCGGCAACGGACTGCAGCTCCTCAAGGCTGATGAACCCAATATTCAGATGTGCCCAAAGTTTGTTCAGCAAGCGTGTAAATGGCTCATTCTCAGCATTCCTGTGTGAACACTGACATGAGAAGAGAGAGACAGTCAAGAGCCAAGAGAGGAAAATGTTTTCATCTGTCCTGACATGTTAATCAAAGAAAAAAAAGCCTGAGGAGATGCAAACTATCATGAACAAAATCTAAAAAATATCTTCACTTTTTTTCCTCTCTCTCTCTCTCTCTCACACACACGCACACATCTCTGAACACACCTCACTAAACAAACAGTAGGATTGATCCAGCATACCTCTTTGGTCAGTTCATTTTGTGTGATAATTCAGTGCGAATGGAAGTGAGAAAACAGAATACCTGAGAACAGGTTTGGGGGGATGAGCCAGTAATCTCCTGGTGCTCCTGTCAGGACCTTTCAGTGCCACTTTTGTCAGATACACACACACACACACACACACAAATAAGTGCAAACACAAGAGCATGGCCTGTCTCTCTATATCATCACACCTCAGCATGACTGTTGAATGCCACACAAAAGAGAGCTCTCTGTCAGATGAATGCATACTGTATGCAAGAGAACACAGCGACAGCATGTATCCTCCCTTTTTTTCTGACTGCGTTTTACACAGCGGCGCTGCTAGAAAAACAGGTCCTCTGAGGTCCCAGTCATCTGTTCCAACTGCTTCAAGTCCTGCGGTCACCTTGAGTGGAAAACCCAGCAATGAAAGCATAAAATTAAGTCTACTTTGACGTCTCTCTTTCTCCCCATAAGCACAGCAACGCTTATACATGAATTACAACACCTTTACAAACAGACCTTTCGTAACATATCCAATGCAAACAAACCTATGGATGAGATGCATCTTTGGACATCTGGCTAGTGTGACAAGATTAAATCTATAATAAGAACCACACACACCACAAAGAAGCTGGCACTACAAACTTTTTCCCCTTCAAATTGCAACCACATGCTCCACTATTCCGATGCAGTGAGTCACTTTGAATGAATCGGGGCAGAGTCTGGAAAGTTGAATTTCAGAATCAATACATTGCATGTTTAAGGTAAAAACTGCAAATAATATGTGTGTAATAAAAGACACTATTACAGCCTGACACTCCAAAGTATGCAGGAGAGGGAATGTGATTGGTGTCTTCATGATTAGAAGGCTGTGTGTTAATAGAGGGCTCTCAAGTTGGGCTAATGACAGTGCCTGTTAATGCATACACAGCATTGTGCAACAGAGGCATTAGACACGCTTGTAAAAGTGTCTTTGCCTTTTCAAGCATTATTTATCACCAGTACAAGCCTACAGTACAACACAAAGTCTCCAGTCTGATAAAGTGGGTTTTTTTCAAAGTTTTCAAAGGACTGGACAGAGCACCCTGCAGCCAACACGGAGCCTCCTGTGAGACTGCAATAATAATACTGTTCAGGTTTATTTGCAATGCACAGCAGCTACTTGGATGAATTAATCCTCTATAAACTTAAACAGGCTGGGTAATGAGGAAAGTAGCTGCATTTCACTTTTTTATTAATCCACTAACACTGACGCATTAAAGTAATTAACAGAGGAAAATGGACCATTATAATGAACTCAGTCAATAGAAAAGAGTAGAATAGAATATAGTAGAATAGAATAGAATAGAATAGACACTCTGTGAATGGTTCTATTGTTCCAAATGCCACTTGCACAGTTCGTCTTTATTTCCACTTCGTACCTCCTCGGTGCTGCACAACTCCTCTCCTCTTCTCTTTGTATCTCTCTCCCGGTAAAAGCGTCTCTTTCCCGTCCGTCCGTCACATTCCACAGGTCGGACTAACAAACTCCACCCAAACCCCCCCACGGTGCGCGAACCCTCCCGCAAAGAGAGGCGAAGCGGGGCTACGCGGACTCCAGGCCCCGGGCTGAGCGCTTCTCTCGGCGTTGTGTGACCCTCCGGAGCCGCCGCCACTGCGTGTACACGGAGTGTGGCGGTGAACGAGGAAGGAGGCAGTGAGGCAGGGCTTTCCCACCGGGGAGACTCCTCCCAGACCAGTTGATTAGTGGGAGTGAGAGGCCATTGGAAGTGCTCTCCCTGGAGCATGATTCAAAAGCGGTCTTTATGTCAGTGCTGATAAGTGGCTGATAAGTTTTATCTAAAAGACAGAGAAAGTTTCTCCAAATTTTTTTATTGTATGTGCAACATTAATCCAACAGAGAGCCATTCAAGTCAATCATTTCCAACCGTCAGTGTCTTTGCACAGTTTTGCTTTTTTGTTTGTTTTGTTTTGGTGTCCTGTGCTTTACTGTTGCACATGATACTGGTTCTATTGTTGCACTGTTTAAATATTGAATATAGCACTAGTTGTCCCAGAGGAACGAATTTATACGTCTGTCAATTTGCACAGGTTGACAAAGACTTTTATTGAAAATCAATAAAAGAACTGACGAGAGTTTAATCTTTAGTTTGGGGATTATTGGCACCAATTTACAACTACAAATTAATCAAAGACTGTGAATAGAAATGGACGAAACAACCAGATCTCTAAAACAACACCAATGTGGAAGTGCAAAAAAATGCAATACTCCTGACAGCCACTAGATGCTGGCTCCAAAAAAACTCTGGCTCCTATTGACTTCAATTCAAAAAATCAGTTTCAGTCATGAAATACTCTACAGTCAGTGTTTGTCCTACAAGTCATTCTGATGTTTTTAGCAAAAGTCAGCTCCTCCTTTCAGTGATCTGGTGGTCCATCTGGAAATCATCTCTTATTTAAGTAGATATTAGGCTTGAAAATTAGGAAGATTTAAGGGTGTGGTTAGTTTGATTGACAGGCCACATATCCAATAAGACCAGCCCTGAACTCAAGTCTCATACACATTGGGTTGCATCCTCAGGTTCAAGGTTCAGGCCCGCTTCCTCACTCCTCCCTCTATAGCCAAATATGGTCACTTCTGGTTCCGAAAAACCAACATGGTGATGTTCAAATGACAAACTCCTGGCTTCAAGTCCACAAACCAATGAGTGATGGCACATTACCTTTGTTCATTCTATATACAGTCTATTACTTTAACTATTGCAATATAGTTATAACACATTCTTCTCCTTGAAATGTTTGATTTACAATTATTAAAAAGTAGTTTTTTAGTTCAATACACACAGATTTTACAGCTTTATTTATTTTGGTATAATCATTGGTGTAGTTGCTAATATTTGCAAATATTTACTAACTACATTGCTCTGACATCACTGACCTTCCTGTGTTTTTCCCACTACAGTTTAGTGTTTTACTGTAATTACCTAAAGTACAACAACAGAGCTGTGTAGTGCAGCCTTTTAGCATTTATTTAAAGTTACATTGAAGACAGAAGTGGTTTCTTCACCAAATATGTTGTTGAACTGTCTGAAACATTGTGTTAAATGAGTCACCTGTTGTTTTCTCCTAGACACACTTTTGCTGAATCAGCAGACTCCAGCAGTTCCCTTTTCTACATGAAACCAATGTAAAACCTGCCTCCGTGCTGCAGGCGGCTCAGCTCAGTTCCTCCTCCTCAAATATGGACTAGATTTATGAAGCTTGTCTTGCCACAAGGTCGCATGGTGCAACTCAGTTAATCACACTCAGATCCAGGTTTGTCTCACATGCTGGCATATAAACCGTCATTTGTAGGTCATGCTGTTTTCAGCAGATTTTTGTCACACTTTTGGTCAAACCATGAACGTTTATTTAATACATTATATTTTTTGATTGATTGCGTATAATGAAGAAAACGACTTCAGTCTTTTCATTTTGATTCTCCTGCCGTAGGGACTCTGTAATGACATCAACACCATGTGCAATAGAAGTAAAAGTGTACACCACTGAGTATGGGTGCACCTTTTATGGGCTGTACTTTGTCCTGAAAAGTGTCTATCACACAGAGCACACCTTGCTTGATAGGCCTCTGATATAGCTCACACTGTGTGTTCAGTCCTGTCCCTGAGGGTGTGCCTCCTCTTTGAATGTCTGCCCAAGCATCAATGTCCTAATCTGTTCTGTTCTGTTCTGTGGCCACATTTCTGAGCTCTCACTCGGCCTGTTTGCTTTCTTCTTTTTAATCCAAATGTACAACTCTCAGCAGGACAAAGGCATGAAATGAGAGTTTTGCTGTTTGACTGCTACAAGTGGACAATGACAGTGTAAAAACAAAGCACAGTGCATGTGAAATGATGAGCAGCAAAAGAAGTGCCAAGAGAGAAAGTGTCTGCTGACATGAACAAGCTCTGATAACAAACACGAGCAGGTATAACGACGCTGAAACGCAGGGTGCGGCCGTTTCAAGGAATGTGCCAGAGGCATCTTACCACACCCAGCCTCCTTTTCCCTCTCTCTCTGTCTTTCTCTCTCTCTCTGGTTCACACTCGCTCTCTCTGTCTTCCTCACTCAGCCTCTCTCTTCGCCTCCTCCCTCTCTGAGTCACCTGGCAGCCGTTGAACAGGTATGCAGGTCCAGGCAGGAGCTAAATCCTGGCATGCACCTCAATGCACCTGGCTGAGGAGCCTTTGTATAAGGAACTGTTTGAATTCAAACTAGCTTTATTGACAAGGCTGTTAGAGTTTAGTGTCATTAGATGGGGATCACATTCATTCAGAGCTTGCCAACTGTCTATATACACTGTGTGGGAATTAAACTAATTACAATGGATATTAATGGAATAGTAAATGGAACATACATGCATGCATAGCTTGATAGTTTGTAACATTGGGATTATTATATTTGACCATATTTATGAAAAGGTCGCAAGTGCCACTACTGGACTGCTATGATGCAGTTTAATTCACCCTGTGTAGCTTCCACAAGGTGAGCCCATATGATGTCACAGCATTTCAACCAATCAGAAAAATAAACAAAAACGTTTTTCTGAATAATTTAAATTCTCTGACATCATATGGGCTCATGTCATATTTTTTAAAAAAGAAAAGAATATAAGAAAAAAAGAACAGTAATAATAGTGCAGTAAAAATTAGAAGTCCAATATTTTTTTCCCACAATTATTAAAGCTGCTGTTAAAATAAATAAAAGATACAGTTAAGATACAGATACAGTTATAATAAAAAAAAATCACATATAGAATTTAGCAAACCATTGGATAATAATTGGCATAATAGTTGTTAAAATCCTTTGCTAATATATTATGTAAACTGTTATCGCAGGCTGAAGGTTACACTGTGCTGAGAGGGGGTTCTCATATTTTATCCAGCCCATTCATACTCATTAGTATGTACAGTGTATTGTGAGAGGTGTTGAACACTGTGACACTTCTCTTTGTAAACAGTTTATTGAATGCTTCAGGGAATGAATGAACATTTTTTTTCAAATAGCTCTTTTCAGAGAGAAAGGAGTGAGATGAGAGACATGGGACAATAACAGAATTTCTATGAACAATGACTCAGTGGATCTGGAGTCACAAAACACCAACAGGTTGCAGGTTGCATGTCGGTTTTATTCCAGAACACACTGAGGGGGTTTTTATTTCAATGCTGTTTTAGTGTTTTTTTGTTGTTTTACTCCACCTGATGTAGCTTTTGTTCCAGTGTAGATTTAATAGCCATTTTCTAGGATCGACAGAAATTTGCTTTAGTGATGCAGAACAGCGATACAAAAGAGGTTTCGCTCTGAGTGTGCTCTCGTCTCATCTCTCTTTCTTTGTCTGTCTCGGCCGTGCGTCTCTGTGGCCCTGTGAGCTTTCCCAGCATGCTTTTCTCACGCTGTAATGTCACACCTGAGTATAAGGTGACTCTCTGGAGCCTGAGGGTTTGAGGTCATCTTTACACCACTGTGCCGGGGGTAAAAAGGTGCACACGCACGTTCACTTCAACTCCATACAGTACATGTGGTTGTGTAAGTGGTGGAAGTGTTGCGTTGTTGAATGTGAGCATGCACAGAGTCTCATGCCAGTGACATGAGACTGCATTCCTATTACCACCCAATACACAATGATAAATATAGTTGGAGTCAGGAGTTTCTACATCATTTGTGTGTCTCTGTTTTATCTCAGATAAAGAAAATGTGCTTTTCTTGATGTTAGGTAAGAGAGCAAAACGTGATCCGTAAAAAGTAAAACAATTCTGGCACAATGATTGTGTGTAACTGAAAGACCTGATTACATAATTGCTGTTATGTTGTTACAACAGATAAGACTTAAGTAACCTCTGTCAAGTACATCTAAATGAGTTTTTGTCTCATGAGCCTGACAAGTTTGCATGTATGTGTACTGAAGAGTGAATGTAAAACTATCTTTATGAGGACATTCTAGCCAGGACTGACTTTCCCACACCCCTTCACTGGCCTGTCTGAGAACATGGTTGTAGGATTAAGGTTAGAATTCAGTTTATCTTAGGGTTAGGTTAAGGTTGTGATGATTATGAATGCACACACAAAAAATGTTGGATTGTTTTTACCCAGACCTGGGTTAATATTGGACTAACTACATGCTGGGTTACTTTAGCTCAACAGAAACCCAACATGTTATGGTTTTTACCATTTTGACATTTTGTAGCTTTTACCCAACACTTTGTTGTTTCTACCTAAGATTAGCCTATATGAATATGGTGTGACATTTTTCAGTATTTTCTTGTTTTTACCAAATATTTTATTGTTATACCCAGTATTTTCTAGTATTTTGTTGGTTTTACCCAATGCAGGGTTAAAGCACCTCATCTTATTGTGCTAAATTAACCCATTGTGTAGTTAGTTCCATATTTACCCAGTCCTGGGTTAAAACAACATTTTTTGAGTATAATGTGAATGAATGTCCTTACAAAGATACAAATGTATGTGCTTCTGCAGAGAAGAAGCCTGGTCAAGAAACTCTGACAAATACTAAAATAATTTCTTTACCACTGGGTGGGGCTTTATTGTGTAGAACTGTAAACAGCTCAGGTAGAAGGAAAGTCACCACAATGTGTGCAAGGTTTGTTGTTTACAGGAAGTGTGTGTGTGTGTGTGTGTATGTGTGAGAAAGAGAAAAAAAACAACAGACCAGCATCACTGCATACCTTGGACAGGTGTTGTCATTTTGATGCTATTATTATCTCTGTCATAAAGCAATAGTAATGATTAATCAGGAAACACCAGCATGAAGTTTACAGACAAAGAAAACATGGGTCTGACTAATCAAAGCTGGACTCCATCACACTTTCATAACACAGCTTCAAAACTGGCAGAAACTACTGATGCTACCTTTGCTGCTGCTACTTTTAGTTATTAATGCAGATATTTGAGACAGAAAACAAGACAAAAATCAAGAACATAGGAGAAAATTATCAGACAATAGTAGACTTTTGATTCAACCTTTTTTTGTTCAGTCAGGCAGTACATCACACATTACAAAGGCCCTTATGAAGTCTTGGTATTGACCTTTGGACTTTCGGTTGTGTTGTAAACTCCAGCAGACAGTACAGCTGTGAATGAGTCCCTGAGGCAGCACGCTTGGCTCCTGTATCCAGTTCAAATTTTAATATTGCAGTTGAGGCTGAAACTACACACACTGTCTAAGTAATGAATAAAGTATTATAACAAGTTCAGGCGTGAAAATCGCTTGTGATTTGCATAAAGACACAACACCTCAGAAGACTCTATAGGTTTTCCCTCCCTCAGAGTTGAATGGTGACACAGATTAGTGTTTACACCAATAACTCTTGGGTTTTCATTTTCACAGAGTGTCAAATGCAGGCTGGAAGCAGGATCTGTGGGCCAGCATGTAGACTGTAGGCCTGATAGAGATGTAAACATGCAGCAATGCATCGATGGATATCACCCTCACAATAGAAAGGGCTGACTGAGCAGTTTAAACTCAGACTGATAAAAGTTTCAGACACGTAGGTCAACTTTGACACAACTTTAACCTAAAGATTGAGGGTTTTTTCTAACAATAGAGTTATTGGGACAAATTTAAAATATAACTTTAACTTGTGTGCAGTTCTGTGGTAAGAAGAAAACATGAACTTTTATTGGTGGAAACTTATATGAACAATCCTTGTGTTATGTAAATGTGTTTCAGTAAACACATTTCCTCAGAATTGTTCTTAAACGTCACCAGGACATCAGTATGACCTCAGCTAGTGTAGCGCTCCAGTTTCCTGTATGCAGGAAAGGTGAACCTACTTACAAGCAATCATTTTATGACTTTTTAAAAATCCCAGGAAACCATCAAATACACTCTGCGTTCAAAGCCTTGTGTTCAGCTTCATTGTAGCATGTGGTCATCCAGCTGTGTTACACTGCCATCTACTGAGCTGGACTTGAAAGTGTTCCTGGCTTAAATTTCTCATGGCATGTAATGTAATGTAATTCAATTAAACAAACAAAAATCAAACATTTCAACCCATGGACACAGTCTGTTGAACCCAGGGAAATTGGGTTGAATATATAAACATAAAAAAGATCAATGCTTCAGTGTGAGATAAAACCAGCTGTTGAGAAAAAAAAGAAAACGAACTTTCAAAAGATAAATATTGGTGTAAAAATAATGAGAATAAAGCTCCATTTGAATTATTATTATTTTTTTAATTTTACTAATATATTCAATTATATCTGATATTATTTACACCCTACTGGGTTTTTATAACAATCATCATAATTTAATTGATAACAAAGTAACTAGGTTACGAATATAAAAATAACAACAACAACAAAAACCCCAATGAACTGGATGGAAACCGGAAGTTAAGTTAAGTTTCGTTTCTGGATACCAGTTGGAGTCAGTGTATAAATAAATAAGCTGCGACACTGGGCAGTCAAACGCTGCTTCATCGTCTCATCTACTAAAAGCTCTTCAAATATCAAACCATCGAGCAACATGAGCAGAGGTAATGCACAATACTTTATGTAAAATACTCGCGTGCTTTCTTATTTTGGTGCAAAGCAATATTTGTTTTGATCAGACTGCTGCGAAATCCATAATTCCTTATAATCCTTATTATACAGACTTTCTCGCGTTTTCATGTCGTGCTAATCCGCTTTCTTAAGAAAAATGGTGTGATTTGACAAAGTAAATTAAGCTTTCTTCTCATTATTTAGAGTTTTTTTTTCCACCAGGGAGGTACTTTTTTCCAGTGTTGTACAGCTGACCTGGATTTTATTGACTGTACATACTTCAGCTTGAATTACTTTATTCTCTACTTGCTCAGGATGGGATTCCTCCTTGTGGCAGGACATCTTTCAGGAACTGCTGGATGATGAAAGTGTGCTGGACTATGAAGACCCGTGGACGCTCAACTTTAACTACACCCAAACAGACACAGTCACCAAGGAGGAGAAGAAGAGAGGGTGGAAGATTTACTGCCACTCTGCCTTTGGACAGTATGTATTCTCAAAATATCCACTATTGATTTAGTTAAATTTCTATAAAGTAAAAGTAACTGAGAAAATTAAAAAAAGATATATAAATATATATATGTGACACCCAGATTGTGTCTATGCTTTCTCAGACTCCACCCCTCTGTTATCGTGTAGGTCATATGATGGAAATTGTATGTGATAGGCAGTTGATGGTGTACAGTCACGAAACAATGTAATTCTGTGGAGGAAAAACTTGTTTTATGACTTGGTTTTAGTAACAGGCGTTGTCCTGCTTTATGGTGACTCAGAGGAGCACATGGGTTTATCAAGTCATGGGTACACTCACCCTTTTCAGCTAAAATAGCAAACTGAAATTCAGAAACACTGAATTTTACAGTGTTGCACTGTCGCCTCAGCAAGAAGGTCCTGGGTTTGAATCTCAGCCTTTCTGTGTGGAGTTTGCATGTTCTCCCTGTGCATGCATGGGTGTTTTTCTGGGTACTCTGGTTTCCTCCCACAGTCCAAAGACATGCTTGTTAGGTGAATTTGTTACTCTAAATTGACCATTGGTGTGAGTGCAAGTGTGATTGGTTGTTTGTGTGTTGGCCCTGTGATAGACTGGTGACCTGTCGAGGGTGTACTCCACCTCTGGCCTGGTGCCAGCGGGGATAGGGTCCAACCCCTCTGTGACCCAACTGAATAAGCGGGTGTATGATTGATGGATAGATGGATGGATGAAATTCAGAAGTACCATTTCAAAGATTTTATAGGTGGCTGAATAGAAAGTTTGTCTGTGCATCTGAGTACATCTACTGTCTCATTTCCCCACAGATTCCAGTGCTCATCCTGCAGAAAGACCTGGCCTTCTGCACGAGTGTCCGTGCTATTCCGTTACCGGCTGCGAAATAACCGAGGCACAGTGATCATGCGACCCTTCGGTCAGGCATGTCGTAGTTGCCAGGACTCTCAGTTTGAGCTCCCTGGTTTTTCCAGTGAAGAGGTGGAAAGAGCTTTGCTTAGACTGTTTGCTAAAATCCGAAAGAACTGCTATGGTGAAGAGGATGACAATGATTGTCCAGAAAGATCTCACAAAGTGTTGACCAAACCCCATGAGAAGACCCTGTGTGAGGCCTGCCATCAGGGCATTTGCTGTCAGGATGATGAGTAGAAATGTGTGTGTGTGTGTGTGTGTGTGTGTGTGTGTTTCTGTGTTTCTGTGTGTGTATGAGATGCTCCTTTTTTTTAGTTTGCTCATGACTTATGAATTTTGCCATCATGTAGGTTAATTGTATGAATCTGAATCTGAATACTTTGATCACCAAGGGGAAATTGTGTAAATTAGTGTGTTATGAATTTAATACACCATCAGGACCAACAAGAAGTAGGAATCAGTTTTGCATATTTTTTATTGTATTTAGTTGCTGCTTATATTAAGTCTGAAGTAGGCCTATAACAAGTTTTGTTTTGCAGTGCTGATTTGTTTTGGATTTATGTTTGAGTGTGGCAAAAATCAACAAAATATGTCATTGACCTGCATATTCTGTTTAAATTTTTTGCCAGCTTCTCGCTGAAGTCACATGATGTGAATGACAGGCTCGTGTATGTGAAGTAGATGTAATCAATAAATTTACATGTTTTTAGTTCTGTCATACTGTTCATTTGCCATTATAATATCTTCAACTTAAGATTTGTCAAGCCCACCTCCTTTCTACACATTTGATAAAATTCTTATATGGAAGCACAAAAAGTTGGTAACTAATAGGTAAATGAATAAATACTAGATAAATAAGTGCATCACAACACACAGGGCCTATCAAGACTCATAGCCAAGGACATTAAGGAGGAGAAGCATACCATACCCCTCACCTCACCCCAGGAACAATGAAACATACAGTACACATTCATACTTATTTATTCTATTTTCATAGTGTGTTTTTAGTTCTACCTTTTACATTTAATACGTATTTTCTGTTAAGTTCCCTTTCCCTAGATAGATAGATAGATAGATAGATAGATAGATAGATAGATAGATAGATAGATAGATAGATAGATAGATAGATAGACAAAAT
>OOFC01013970.1:59756-71182 GCA_900323345.1 Pseudochromis fuscus
TTTCCCTAGATAGATAGATAGATAGATAGATAGATAGACAAAATATATAAAAATAGATAACTAATTTCTTCATCACTTTTCATCTCAATACAGCACATTTAGTTCATTTGTTAATAACAGAACAGTTTTCATGTCAAGGTACGTATTCCAGAAGTATTTTCAGCTTAATTCAAATAATTTATTAAAATATTAAAAATGATTTATACCACGATGCGTTTCTTTTAACTAACTTGATATCGAACACTCCACAGAACCAACCGGCGGGGGCCAGACAGCCGACCAATCAGGTGCAAGCTCTGCGTGTGACAGTTGGTGCCGAGCATGCGCAGTGCGCTTTTCTCTTTGGCAGCAACAACAACACACAGAAGCAAAGCAGTCAGTCTCGCCCCTCCGCTGTCAGCAGCAGCATCATCATCGTCCCCGCCGGGTCCGGTGGCAGAGAGGATGGTCCAGCCGAACAGGAGCCGGGGATGCGAATGACAGTCGTGAGATAATGGCCCTGGATGTACGCAAGTTTCCGAGTGTGCGCCTGGTGATCAAGTGAGACGACCGTGTAAGTAGAGCGGCGGAGATTGGATGTTGTCCTGCTGTAGGGAAGGTAGTTGAGGCTAGCACAACGCGCTAACCTGAGAGCGAGAGAGGGGGAGACGGTTTGCTAGCTTCGGTAACGGCTGAAAGGTAGGCTCGCTTTGGGTGTTACCGTGTGTCCCCCCTTCACGGCGCCCTCACAACCTGGGGAAACGTTAACGGCATAAGGTGAAGCGTTTTCGTACATGCTACACCTACCGCTCGCTGGTGAGTCGGGGCAGTAATTCACACAGACTGACAGTGTGTTGAACAAAGGAGCTTTAACCGAGGGGCCGCATGGACAGAAACATGCAGAGAGAAGTCGGCTGCTGTTTGTTTTGTGCTCCATTTCATGCTGACACACTTCAGAGATAACCACACGAGGTCTGACCTGAATATTTAGCTGATACTTGGTGACCTAGCTAATTTTGGTAAATGCTGAAGTGCCATTGAAGGGAGTCGCGCCGTGTTCTCTGCCTTTGACTCATATAAGTTTTATGTGTCGTTTTGGCCACAGGACTTTGTCCCGCAGCAGTTTATACAGCAACCCCGTGCTGTGCTGAGGTGGTGACGCTGATTTGTGGCAGCTGACAGAGAGTTTTGAGGACAACAGAGGGTGTTTTTATGGGTTTAAATACATGGGAATTGTTATAGAGGCAGAGGGGTAACTTTAGGTTTGAATTGAAGGTGGTGGCAGGTTAGACTGAAAAGCTGTGCTCCTGTTTGGATCTAATCCAGTAAAGTCTACAAGTAGTTGCAGCTAGATTGTTAATACTTAACATAAAGCCCAGGTACACTGTGATACTCTGATACATACTCTCAATTTTTATCTGCTCAAATGTGCAGGTTTTCTGTTATATCATCATAAATCTGAAAGGTGTACAGTTTAAATGGTGGTTTTGAAGACATCATCCAGACATTTTATTGGCCAAAGATTATATTAGATTCAACCTGCCCTAATCGAATGAGTAACTGTGTAAAATAGATGGATTATTTAGTGTAATAGTTACGAATTAATTAACAAATTCACTTATCATTTAAGCTTGAAACCTGACCACACCCCACCATATATTGTGTTATTGCCTGTTGTTTCATTTAGTCTAAATGTGTGTATTCCTGACTGTGCTTCTGAGAAGCAGCAGCAGCAGAAGAGAGTCATGACCTGAGTTCTTGTCAACAGGAATCATCAGACAGCTTTCATGTGTTTGGGATTCTTGAGCTCATGAGTCATTAAGACATAATTAACACATTGCCACAAATGAGGAAGACCATATGTACTGGAGGCCTGTTCTGCGTAGCCCTGTGGAGAGAGTGTAGCTTAATATTGTTGATTTTCAAACATAATTCATACCTCAGTCCCTGGCTGGATTTAAAGACTTGGATGAGTGTCCAGATAACAAGTGGTGGAACACCCCACCCGACCACTGAATTACATGTATGCGCTGAGATTTCGTAATAGTAGATACTTGCACTGTCACTGCCAAGTGAAAACAGCACGACTTGTGATCCCTGGAATCCAAACTTCCTCCATGTCCAGACATCCTGTCCTTATTTAGTATGAGAGACAGAAAGAGACTGGCGGAGATACGCAGAGATGTGAAGTGAACTGGAAGTAAACCAGTGTGCACAAAACAGAGAACCAAGCAGACAGACTGACCTATTAACTATAGCAACCCCCCCTCCCCATCACCACCACCACCCTGCCTCCAGATATATACAAACATACACACATAAGGTCTTGTCTGCTGCACGCATCACATGAACAGAAGTTACAAAATGTTGGCTATCATTTGCCAGTAGTTGCAGCCTCTGCGTGGCCCTTATGCCTCCGTCTGTCAGTGTGTATTTTCCCTGTCTGTGTCCCTGTCTGTCACCGCATAGAAATGGGAGGCAGAGGACGGGAGGCAGCCAGCCACGTTATTCAAATGTTCCAGAGCCCGGCCAGCCAGCGGCCAACTGTAGCCGGGCTAAAAGAGGCTCTTTGTGAAGGCCAGACAGATGGCCATAGAATGAAGACTGTAATGATACCCTCAACAGCCCAATACACACACACAGACACATGCACTCATTATAGGATGTAATGGTGTGTGTGTATGTGTGTGTTAAAGACAGACCAAACTGTATCTGTGTTTGTGAGTAAGAGAGAGAAAGAGGGGGAGGTGGGGAAGACGAGGAAGGAAATGAAGCAGAACACATTGATAAAGATAGTGATTACGTACAATATGTGACAAGAAGGAGCTCTTGTTTGTTTGTTTCCCATATCTGCTTCTTTTCACCACACTGTTATTACTCTTGTATTGCTTGTTGGGTAATTTTTTTTCTTTTTTTTTGTCATACTAAAAAGGCTTCTCCTGCCAATAAAATCACTTTTACATTGGAAAGGATAGAAAGATAATGAGCAGATCTTGGGAACTTGTTGGTTTTCTAAGCTGTTGCTGGGAGAGTAAACTCTGTTGGAGCCGCCATAGTTGTGATTCTTGTGATTCTTTGGTTTAGCGCCCGAAAGGCAAAGTAAAACTGGTTTTGGCCCGGCATATTAGTGCTGCATGGCTTAACACACTCTCAGACTCTGAGTGGCAGAACAGCATGTAAACAGTGTAATATATGTAAATTCTTTACCAGCGTAACCTAACTTGACTTACAGTGGCCAGCTGTGGGGATATTGACCGAGCCTTTCATCAACTGACTAACAAATCAATGGCTTGGATATCATTAACCTTCCTCTCTCCCCTGCCCTCTTTATAATTATCTCTCCGTCTTTCTGGCTTCTTTCTTCTGTCCCTCTGTTTTCCCTGCTATTTCCTGTAAGATAACGTACTTACTGCAGCACATCAGCTGATCGATGGATGGACCGATTGATTGACCCCCTCTCGCTCTCAGTTTCTCTCCTCCCATCTTTCTCCCTGCTTCTTTATTTCCATTCTCATTAGTTTCTCCTTTTTTTCTACCCTCACCAGCCTTTCTTTCCATTTAGTCAAATTCTTTCCTCTTCTTATGTCACTCTTTCCACCATTATTTTCCTTCAATCAATCTTCTCTCTCTCTTTTCTGTTTACAGGGAAGGAAAACACTGAACCATGTTGCTCTAAGTCGTGACCTGTGGTGAACGGGGGAGGAGGAAGAGGAGGAGGAGGAGGTGGAAGAGTGAGGCGTAGGCAGGCAGACGGGCATCTGCCATAGCTTCCTTTAGGTGGCCCTTTGCAGGCGTAAAGCAATGGGCAACACAGCCACCAAGTTCCGCAAGGCCCTGGTGAGTGGTGATGAGGCCCTGGCCTGGCAGCTGTACGAGGGCAACCCTCAGTTCAGGGACGGCCTGGACCCCAACGCATCATATGGAGAGCAGTACCAGCACAACACACCCCTGCACTACGTATGCCGCAACGCCATGACACGTCTGCTCAGGTACAAGGCACGGTTTGTCTTTGTTTGAGAGAATCTGATGGAGTTATTTTTGAGGCTGTGGTCTGCATTGTAGTGAAGCAGTTATCCAATACAGTTACAAAAGCAGTGATTCATATTAAATTGAATAACAATTAGCAGCATGTCAGACCTAAACGATTTCTGACAATTACCATTTTCATAATTGTGTTAAGGCAACTTATTGTACAGGAGCCCAGAGAGGCCTGTCGCATACACTGTCATATTATGTAAATGATGTTCCAGGGCACAGGGAAAGTGCATTACCCATAAGGAACACTGGAAATCAAGTGCAATTAGACTCTCAACAGCACTCACTTTGTAGGATATAAAGCAGCAAACTACAGCCTCAACAATGACCAATGACTTGCATGAGCACCTGTGAGACTTGGGTTAAAGGGAGATGATGTCACATAAATGTTCAGAGTACTTGTCATGAGGATTAGCACTCAGCCTGTGAAAACAGTTGTGTAATGCTTTGTAAAGTCTGAAAAAATAGCTCATGTGGTCATTGGGGATTTAGATTTAGAACAATTTGGACATTTAGGAGGTTTAATTTGCTGTCTTTTACTAGGTCTCACCTCTTTTACCGTCATCTACTTCTTCTGTGTAGATGTTGACCAGTCTTTTAAATCTCTTTCTTGTGGCTCCTTCTGCTTAATGAAAGTGCTGTGCTGAATCACTGCAGTGCCTCTTTAAAGAGTATTAACAGATTTGAATCCACTGCATGGTCATTGTGCTGTTAGGGGTTTTATTGCTTGCCCACTTGAACAGGTGCACACAGACACACTCTCACCACACCATCCCTCAGACAGTCAACAACCACAGTCAGACAAAACCCATAAAGGAGAGCCACTAAGTCTAAAAGAAAGAGGTCAAACTAAAAAACACATGGAGCACGACACCCGTATGTCTTTTTTTTTTTTTTTTTTTTTTTTCAAACCTCCTGCAGAGATAATCAGGCTGCTGGCCATGACAAGACAGCTGATTCAGTGACTCAATACCCATCCTCTTCTCCTCCTCCTCACACCCGTCCTCTCTCTTACCCTTTCTTTCCACAATTATAGGGAGGGGGTCAGAGGAAGCAGTTTCAAAAGCCCAGTCAATTATCTGTGCATCTGCATATGTGCACATGGGCGTGTGTGTTTTCAGGAGGGAAAACTGTGACTCCACAACTGCTTAATGTGTCTGAGTCTGAGAATATAACACAGTGAATCAATTGGCGTGCTATTTGTGTTCCTTCCTACTAACCTATAATGGGCCAGAGAGGCGTGCTGAACGCAGCGCTCTGCTCCTGATAAGTATCAGAGGAAATGCTTCTTTGTTCCAGCAGTTCAAGTTGGACAGAGGCAAGCAGAGAGACGACCAAGAAACCTCAGACAAAATAAAGCCTCGTAGAGGACGAGCGTGGGCTGGTAGATGCAGAGTCTGTTTTTCAGATTATTTTTAACATGTATCTGCTTCATGTTTATTCGCTCTCTTCTAGTTGTCTCTGTGGGTTGCTTTGGCTACTGATCCCATGAGAGGTGCAAGCAGGAAAATCACAAGTAGACGTATTATTGGAAAAATGGGTGTAGGTCCGGAAGTGTAACAACAACAACTGAGTTTTCAAAATATGTAAATAATAGGTCTAACTTCACTCATTGTAAACAAATTTGTGTTCTATTGTTTGGAGAAGCAAATACTTGTGCTCACACACAACAAACTCATTTCGAATTTGATTTGGGCAGTTTAAATGCTCCCCTGATGTTTCCTGCCCTCGTCTAACCAGCTCTGCTTCACCACAGCAACAAAAAAGTGTGACCTCCCCAGCCCTGTTGTTTCTAATAGACTGATATTAGGGCCATTCATCCTCCACATGGGGCTTTGTGCATGTATGTGTGTGTAGAGGTGGGGGGTATCGGGTTGGAGTTGAGAGGGAATAATTAGTGATTATTGCTGTGCGGGTGAATTGGCAGTGCACTGTCATTAGAGGGAAGCTGCAGGGGCTTGTGGCTGACAGGATAAGAGGGTCAAAAGTGGAAAGGCAGAGCAGCAGAGAAAGAATAGACAGAAGGGCTGCACACTAAGAAAGCATTCAAGCTCTAATTCAATAGCGGCCACTGCTGCGTCCAAAAAGAAGCAGAGAGGGAGGGGTTTTTCTGTCCCGTGACATCCTATTATTTTCCTTTTTTTAATTAAATTTGCATTACAGAGAATGACATTTCATAAGCACTATTCATGTTGCACTCATGATCAAAAAGAATAGTTTTTTCTCTGCAGCTTTACCAAACAGCTGCCTTAAGAGGGTGTGAGAAAGAGATGCTGTTTTTTTAAAAGGATGGAAATGCAGAAAGAAACTTGACAAGGAGGAAAAGAAATGAAAGAACACGTGGAGCCAAATAAAAGAGTGAGGAGGTAATCAGTAAATGGAGGTTTTGACAGACAAATGGCAGAGAAAAAATATATTTACTAAACAGAAGTGCAACCCCAGCCCGGCTCCCAGTGCAACTGACACATCCATCACTCGCTGTGTGTGTGTGTGTGTGTGTGTGTGTGTGTATCCACACACACCCGTCAGCCAGCATGTCCATTATCTCAGAGATGTTAAACAGAAATAGTCAATGTTCTCCCATCTTACCTCTCTTCCATCGCTCTACTGTTCTTCTTACACTTCCGTACTTTATCCTCCTGTCATCTCCACTACTTCTTCTCCCCGGTCTCTCTCTCACCACGTTTACACTTGGTTTAAAATGCGTCTCATGCGATCTGATCACAAGTGGACAGCCGAGACCCATCTTTGTTTACACCTGTATTTAGTGGGTTTCTCCAAACCGTCCTCCGGACCACTTGTGTTTGGATGTCACTATGGCAACGTCAAGGCCAGCGCACAGTTTTGATGTCACTAGCCAGATTTTGTAAACAGTTTGCAAAGTTAAAGAGAGGAGAAGGCAAAATGATTCAAGAGCTATTGTACACATGTACAGGCTACTCCAAGTGTTTCTGGTGGGAGGACAAAGTGGTTTACATGTTGCAAATGAGTGCAGGGCAGGATGAAGGAGACAAAACACAAGAACAGTGGTCCTTCCGGTCCTGCATTGATGATGTATTTTCTGTTACATCCTTGTTGGGGTCTCATCAGGACGCATTAGTGTTTACACTCCAAAAGATATGTGGTCAAATGTGTCCCAGACCCCTGTCACATGTGGTTTGAGTGATCAGATCTCAGTGGTCATTTAACTTGTATTCAGGACTTTCCACTTGAGATCCACTCACCCAGGGTGCATTTTAAAACCAGGTGTAAACAGGGCTTCAGAGGTGTGCTTCACTTTTCTCCTCCACCTTCCCCTTCACCTGCTGTTATAAGTCTTTTTCCTGTTGCTGCCAGTTCTTTACACCTGACGTCTGAACTCCTCTGAACTGGTTTGGTCCAACTCCATTTGTTTTAATTTTTTTCGCTTCTTTCTTGCCTGTATTGTTTAGGTCCTTCCTGTTCAGCAAAGAGGGAAACCCCAACAAGCGAAACGTGCACAATGAGACTTGCCTTCATGTGCTGTGCCAAGGTCCACAGATCCTGCTCCTGCCAGAGGGAGCGCTGTCACCACGACTGGCCCGACCACAGAGGGACGAGCAGCGCCGTGCGGACTGCCTGCAGGTACTAACACTAAGAGTCAGAGCAAAAATAGTTAAGTGTACACACTTACATTGGCGTGTGGAACGACTGTATAGTATGAAATTGATTTCAACAAAGCTGACACCACACAAATACTGGTTTGTGTGTGTGTGTGCCAGATGATCTTGAGTTGGACGGGGGCCAGGCTGGAGGGCGGCCAGTATGAGAAGGCCAACGTTAACGCCACCGACAACCACCACAGCACCTGTCTGCACTACGCTGCTGCTGCAGGCATGAAGAGCTGTGTGGAGGTGAGACAAAGTCCATTAGGATGAGCTACAGCTTTTGCATTGCTAATCTGTATTTTATGTAATTGGATTTTACAGCTAGTGAAACATGTAAACAGCACTGTGGAAATTCTTGCATCACAAACATCTGCTTTGTGTTTCATCAGATCCAAGTAGCACTTCCTCTCTTGTTTGTAAAGATTTTACAGTCTTTGAATTGGAGAGAAGGTCTGCCTCCTAAATTGAGAGTGAAGCCAGACTCTCATATGAGCAGCTCTGGGAGAAGTAACTCAGATAGGCTTTAAGATAAAAACACATTTCTCATCCTTTTCTTGTTTATTCACAAATTCACATACTGCTTTTTCTGTTGAATTTGAGCTCTTTTACTTTCCTTTCGTTGTACTTGTTACTTTACATGTCACAACTCCCCTGTCTTATGAGTCTTGCCTGTTTGTCACATTGTTTTCTTTCTTTCCCCATCATCCCTTCTGTTTTTTTCTTCCCCTTTTGCTTCCTTTTTTTGTGAGCCCCTTAATTTTCTTGCTTCTCTCTATCATTTTTATTATTAACTCCTCCCCCACCTCTAGCTGCTGATCCAGAGTGAGGCGGACCTTTTTGTGGAGGATGAGGACAAGTTGACGCCATGTGACCACGCAGAGCGGCACCATCACACCGAGCTGGCCCTCAGCCTGGAGTCACAGATGGTTTTCTCCTCCTCTTCAGCTCAGCAGTCAAACACAGACGCACATGGTGAAACCAACCTGCTGCAATACAAAGAGGTGAGACCACAGTTACGAGAGCTGGGGGGTTTCCTGCTGGCCTGAGTTATTTTTATGCTTTTTGTAGTCACCGGTGCATCTTTAAAACATTCACTTCACATGGACTGTCCTTACAGTGGTGGCATCTTGCCTGGGAAACACTGACTCCTGTGTGTTAGTGTTCATTTAGTTTTTATGACTTTAGTTTTTGCAGCTTGACAGATTGGTAATATGATGTCACATTGTCATGCAGACGCCCAAATCTACACTCTTTACATAAAGAAAGTCATTTCATCTTGACTTGGTGTGGTTGTGTTAAGGTTTCCGTATTTAAATGTAAAAAAAAAAACAAAAAACAACTAAACACTAATAAATTATGTCAATCACAAATGTGTGTGTATGTGTGCGACACACACAGTGATAAGGGCATGTCAATAACACTTTTAACTACAGCTACTTTTTTTAAGCACAAGGAAAAGTCATGTGAAGGTAAAAAGGTAGTTGGTAGCACTTCAGTAAGACACTCACTCACTTAAGATTCAGCAAGAATTCAAGATCACAGCACTCGCAGAGCACAGTGAGGACACTGTTGCAGATCTATTCATCTTAAATGAGGCCAATTGTGCTGCCAGTATTTTGATGATCATCTTCCTCATTCATGTTCATAGAGTACAGGGTGCACTCAAGCAGTGTTTACCAAAACATTAACCCAAATAACAGGTAGTTCAAGCTTTATTTTGTGCTATGTTCCCCTCCTCATCTTCTAAATAAACTGATTAAGTTTCTCTGCACACATTGACTAATGCCGCCTGCAGGACAGAAGACAGATCATCACTACATTTCTAAATTGTTACTACCCATTTTTAAATGTCACCATTTTGTCATCAAAATCAACTCTGTTTACAGCTCTTTGCAGCTCTTTCAAGTGTAGTATTGCGAGTGCACGGACATCGCATCGCATCACTTTTATCGGGGTCCTAGTTACACAGAGGGCAGGAGCACAGTTGTATAGCAGTGGCTGCAGTCAGCTGATAGCAGTTTGATCTTCCTTCCTGCAGCCAAATCCATGCTAATACTTAATCTCGCATTCCCACCTCGCCCCCCCACCTTCACTGCCCCACATCTAAGTCCTTTTTATTTTTCCCACTGTTTCATTTCCACTCTTATTCTTTTCTTGTTGTGTTCAGTGCAGCATTTTCCTTCTGTGTTTTTTCTCCTCTGTCCTTTATCTCTCCCTCCTTTACCTCTATGTTCTCTGTATCTTCCTAACATCGTTCCTTGTCTTTTCTTTCAGCCTTACGAGGGGCTGAAGCTTCAGGATCTGCGCAGGCTGAAGGACATGCTGATCGTAGAGACGGCAGACATGCTGCAAGCCCCCCTCTTCACTGCCGAGGCCCTGCTTCGAGCACACGGTGTGTATTTGTCTATTACAGAAAGTTGATTTAGTCATTATAATAACAGTATTCTGGGGATATCACCTGTGAATAAAATTTATGTTTGCTTTGCTTCTTCTTTCAGACTGGGACAGAGAAAAGCTCCTGGAAGCCTGGATGTCTGACGCTGAGGGCTGCTGCCAGCGCTCCGGCGTCACCATGCCCACCCCGCCACCCAGTGGCTACAATGCCTGGGACACCCTGCCTTCCCCCCGCACTCCTAGGACGCCACGCTCACCCCTCACACTCACCCTCACCTCCCCCACCGACAGCTGCCTCACACCTGGAGAGGAGGGTCTGGCCACGGTGAGTATTCAGATACTTTGCTGAAGTAAAAGTACAAAACATCAATTAAAAAAATCAAATACTGTGCTACAAGTAAGTTAAAGTACAAAATATTAATAAAGTAAGTATTATCAACAAAATGATGTACAGCAGTGTGTACATCTGTCAATGTCCTGTTCCCTTTACTAGATTGAATGAATTGAATTTCTGTCAAGTGTCTCATTTGTTTGATGGTACCATGTTAATGTCTAATCCTACTATAGCAAAAAGGGGGCCACAGGTCACCTTTCCAGCAATAACTCTTTATACCTGTGTATTAATGCTACTCTCTGATCCACTGTTGATCTTGAGGAAGGTTCAATTCAATTTTCATTTAGTGCAGATCAAATCCTGGCTGAGGTTTAACTTTTAGGTTTTCAAATATGCTCAGATGTCAGACTCCTGCCTGGATACTTACATTAACAAGATTAAAAATGTTTTAGGCAATGCATGGGATTTAATACTACTATAAAGTTATGGAAAAACAGTATGGAAGAATATGGATGAAATACCTGGCAACGTACTACATTAAATTACTGTGGTAGAGCAATGTATATCTCTCAGAAAGTTCTTTGGAACTGACTCAGCCCTCATAAACCTAAAGAGGTTTCCCAGCTGAATATATTGCACATGTTGCTGTTATTTTGTCCCTCCCCTGTGCATAATAATGGAAGAAGCATGGCAAACTGTAAAAGAAGTCTAGTAAATCCAAAGGGACAATTTTATAGGTGTTGTTATCCAATGAAAACAGTGTAAGTCATGGGATTTGCCTCCTTTGTCTCGCTGCAGTGTGGAATCTGTCTGTGCTCTATCTCGGTCTTTGAGGACCCAGTGGACATGTCCTGTGGTCACGAGTTCTGCAGAGCCTGCTGGGAAGGGTAGGTGGCAGAACTTAGTGTAGAGATGTTTGTGTGTGTGTGTAGGAGCAGATCTGTTTCAGTTTTCCTGTGTGTGTGTGTGTGTGTGTGTGTGCGTGTGTGTTATTGACACGCAGGCTGTCGAGCATATGTGATCGTCTTTCATCCCCTTGAGTCTCTGTCTGTGATTAG
>OOFC01013972.1:0-13752 GCA_900323345.1 Pseudochromis fuscus
GATGGGTCGGACACTATCCTCCGAGCTGCTGAAGAACTGACTGCTCAGAAATTGCCTGTAGGGGCTGGTGCTCTTTTCTCCCCATCACCTTCATGGCTGTTTGTACCAGACGGCCCAGTTTGGTTTTAAGCTGAACAGGAAGGTTTCCAAACCATGCTGAAATACCGTACCTGATCAAGCTTTCCAGTACAGCCTGATAAAATAAAAACATAATCCTTTGGTCTACACCATACACTCTAAGTCTACGCAAAAAGTAGAGTCTCTGCTGTAGACGAGAACACAAACCCTCAACGTGGTCTTTAAAGCTGAAAGTGTTGTCCAGGTGCACACCCAGATACTTATATGAGCAGACCTGTTGGATGTGTGTGTCATGTATGACTACAGGACTATGATCCCCCACTGATCTAGGGTCCAGAACCATCTCCTTAGTTTTAAGAACATTTAAAATAAGGTGGTGGTCATCACACCACTGCACAAATTTTCCTATTTCACAGAAATAGTCTGATGGGCTTATGTCTTTGTGCAGTAAGCTGACGATAGCTGTGTCATCTGAAAATTTAAAAACAGTTCCCAGGGTGAGTGCTTGTACATTGGTTTGTGTACAGTGTAAAAAGGAGAGGAGAGCTAACACAACCCTGCGGAGCACCTGTACTGATGGATCAGTACAGGTGGCACTGTACTGCCAGTACAGAAGGCAGTACTGCCTCCGTGTAGCTGGACGTCAGGTGAATGGAGTAATCTTCAGAATAACTTTTTGTAGTTTGTTGATAGTTTGTTGACTGATTTCTATTTTGCCACAGAAATCAGTTTGAAGATTGTAGTTTTTTCACTTCAAATATGTTGTTAATCCATCAAGTTAGAGCTTGGTTAAAAACTTGCGCCAGTGTTTTCAGAGAGCTGAGGTCCTGTCCACTGTTCTTTTGACTGGGCACTCCCAGCTCAGATCCCCACTGACGTCTTTTTAAGACATAATTTTAATGTTCCACTAAAGCTTGTTATTGTGCCTTTTCAGTGTTTTCAACCCCACATAGTAGAAACTTGTTCTGACTATAAGCATTCAGACTATGTCGGCTTACAGGTACAAACATTTGCATGCATTATTTGCATTACCTGCTAGTACCTGGCTGGTCTTTCTTGTGGAACCGCATGAGAGCAGGTACTGGAAAAGTGGTACCAAGTACTTTTTCCAAATGGAAAACCAAACAAACTGAGGCGTCGAGTGGGCACCATTTAGTAGAAGTGTAGTGAACAATACGAGCAGCTATTTGAGCTGAAAGGATTAAGAAGACTTTATTTTTCAGGTTGACTTTAAGTGTTTAATGTACTGTATTTTCTCCACTATTGAGCGCCACTGTCTATAAGCCGCTATTGAATTTATTCGAACAGTTTCATTTGGTCCACTCTGACCGGGTCTGACGTGACGAGGCCAAATGTATCAGTGGCACAGAGCTTGCTAGCTTGTAAAAAGCTAACGAGCTTCATGCCGCTGATACATGAGTCACACCAGTGTTCAAGCCGCAGGGTTCAAAGCATCGGAAAAAAGTAGCGGCTTATAGTCCTGAAAATACGGTAAATAAAATCAAAATTAAAAGTTTCTAGATACAAATGGGCAAACACATATTTCTTTAAGTACAAAAAATACACTTCTACAGCAACATCCAAGTATCATTTATCAGGCAAACTCTGTATATTATATTTCAGTCACTACTTTATTACACCTTAATACTGGTTCTGTCTCATTCTCTGATACTGTCTGTGTGTGTGTGTGTGTGTGTGTGTGTGTGTGTGTGTTCCCTCCAGTCTCTCCTGGTGTGTTTATCTTAGCCTCCTTTCTCCCACTCTGTGAGCTTTGTCTCACCCTCCATTTCTTATGCCCCTCTCCTTCTCAGTTCTGCTGTCCTCATCAAATTATCACAAGATAGATGTAGCTCACACTTTATCCTGGAATCTGTTGAGGCTGCACTCACAGAGAAGAATAGCCACATCATCAGTTTGACCGCCCAGCCCCCAATGGCAGGAAAAAGTGAAGACTTCATGTTCAGAGTTCAGTTTCTTTTTTAACGGGTCATTCACAGGCTGTGCCGAGACCACAACAAGTTATCAAAGCCAGAAAAGTTGATGGAAAACTTTTCTTATTGATATGTTAAAAAAAGATACAGTAGTGAGATAAAGTGTCTTTCCAGACTGTTACTATCACAGGTCTGTCTGTGGAGCTGCAGTCTGCTGATCTAAAACATAATTGTGTTGTTTGTGGTGTGTAACTGTGTTGGATGAACTACAGAAACACCTTTTTATGTCTGTGCTACTGCCTGATTTGCCATAGGGATCACTTCTGTTTTATTTGATTTAAACCTGATGAGGGTGTAAAAAAAAAAAAGCTCACGAAACAGGAATCTGTGTGACAGGGCAAGGACAGCTGGAGAGATTAGAAGTGAATCTTGGAGCTAAAGCAGGATCTCAGTTCAAATAAAGAGGCATTTACGGCATAAAGGGGCTTTCAGGACATACATATATATTCCTATTATTTACCTGCACCTTGACAGTATTAGGAATAATGGTGTTTAAAAAAAAGATGGATGTACTGGATCTACTTTTAAAACGTTGACCTACTTTCTGGTGATTTTGTTGTTGCTCGAGGTAGAGACCAGCCACCAGCAGCTGGAACAAAACCAGTAGTACCCGTGAAAGCCTTGGGGAGAATACCACAGCTTTCTGCTGAAGGAGGAGCTGCCGTGTACTCAGATCACTGTCTGGTTGAATAAATATCACACCTGGCTCTCATGTCAGCTTTAAATCGGATATCTTCTCCTCTCTGTGAAACAAATGTTTAAACATCTGTGAGAACACATATTTATTTGCCGCGTACATATTTGTATTACGGCTCCGTGTCTGTTTGGTTTACACCACCTGCACGGGCTCACATGTGTGTGTTCTCCTTCCATCTCTGTTCTCCCCAGTGGTGTATGAGCATCGCTCCCGGTTGGAGAAGTCTCTTCAGAAGGAGAGGTTAGAGCACAAAAAAGCCAAAGAAGGTGAGGAAAAAACTACAGCGTCTGTACTGAGTTCTGACTGTACATCTGTATTCAAAGGAGCAAAATGTGGCAGAACAAATATTAGACTGCAATAAAGTAATGACAATATTAATGTAAGTCAATTTGGACAAAGACATCTGCTAAATAGATTTACATTCATTCTAATGTGATGGGGTTTTTTTTTTTATCAAGTTAATGCATAATTTTCCTTCACATTTGTTAAAATGAGCTTCATCTGGGTTGTTTTTGCAGATTATCTGGTTTATAAGCTGGAAGCACAGCAGTCACTGAACAAGGAGAAGGTGTGTTCATGATCATTGGTGACCATTATTTCTGTCCACTTGCAACGCCTATAGTTAAATGTTTGTGAAGAGCTCTGTGGTGTAACTTTTTGTTGGTTGTCTCTCTATCTATTCACCATTTTTCTTTGGTAAAATGCTTTCTATAACCTTTGTTTTTATCCTCAAACAGCAAGACTCCAGCAGCAGATTAAACTCTTTACAAGTGCAACATCAGATGTTAAAGGTAGGGATCACCATCCAATACAAACATAGATACACTCACATTTACCACAAACATCAGCACATTTAAACCTCTTTCTTCCTCTTGGTGGAACACACAAACTGTCGCTGACCTCATTGTGCATCCTTCCTCTCTTTGGGTTTTTTCTGTGTGTGTGTGTGTTGGGTAATTTGATGACAAAATCCCTTTCCCCCCCAAACAGAACCAGCATGATGACCTGAAGAGGCAGTATTACGAGCTACAGGAGCAGCACCAAGTCCAGGGCGAGGACCACAGCCGGCTGCTGGACGAGCACAAGGAGCGCTACGACAAACTGCAGCAAACCAAAGACGTGGAAATCACTCATCTCAAAGGTAGAGATGGTCACAGAGAGAATTACTATATATACAGTATATGAGTCAGACATTTTACACTAGATAACTTCTCTCTACTTTAATTCTCTCTGAGTTTGTGGCTGAATGTAAACAATGCACATGTCACAGTGAAGCTTTATTTAGTGCAGTAAACACTCTTACTCTGTCTCCATCTCCTGACTTAATAAAATACTGCATGTCTGAAGTAAAAGTGCTTCATGTGCAGATTTGTAGTCCTCAACTGGAAAATTATTTCATAATTTTTACCATTTAATATGAGATTGAAACACCCTGTGCTCCAGCCTCCACTCGTAGAAACAAATATGAATTTCTTTTGACATATCACTGTAAAATATTTGCACATAACTTCAGATACAACCAGAGTTTATAAGACAAGCTCAGGATAGAAAATTTACATTACAATCAGTAATTACTTTAATTTATTGTAAATTAATTTTACTGTGAAAAAAAAAAAGCAGGCTTTTGAAATTACATTTTCTTCTTTCTTATGACAGAAAGTGTATATAACCTGAGAGAAGAAAATAAACAACTGAGGAAAGCCCATCATGACATTCACACACAGCTGCAGGATGCACAGGTGAGAACACACTCAGACAGACACACAGTGTTTTTGTCTTTGTCATAAGAATAACAGTTGAAGAAGAATAAACATTGTGCACTCTGCCTCTCAGAAACTGAAGAAATAAAGTTCTCTCAGAGGAAAATGTGCCTCAAGTTAAATATCCTGTTAAACAAAACATCACTGTAAACCTTACACAAAGAAACATTTTTTTCATTTCTATTTTTTTGCTGCACCCAGGTCCAGCATCAGGACCTGAAGGCAGCTCACAGCCAGCTCGCACTGACACTGGAAGACCACAAGAGTGCGCTGGCTGCAGCTCAGGTAGGACGGCAGCGTGGAGATGCAGTCTGATGGTGTACTGCAGTCACTGAATACAACACGCTGAATATCTGCTTCATTTACATAACCTGACATTTATGGCTTTGCATATGATATCTCTCAGGATTTTTGGTCACATGCTTTTATGTAAGCAGTGGAGCTGTGTCGTCTTAAACAGTATGTGAAAATATGTTAGTGTTGTGCAATATTACCACTAATCCAACCTTTCATTGGCTAAAACTAAATGAAGAATCACTCCTATAATCAATATGTCCCCAGAGATGATGTAAAACTCCTGCTTTTTTATAATGAAATGTTTTTAGAATTGAGGTCAACTAATACATTCATCCCGGTTTAATTTAACCTTCTCCATAAACACAAACATCTGGTGGGGTAGACTGGATATTTCTCATAGAACGGGGGGAGAAGATGTCAGAGGTGTTGCGTGTTTTCTCCACTAATTAGATGAGCTGTTGCGGTTTCTCCTTGAGAGCGACCTTTGAAATGCCTGAATGGTTTGTTGAATACACAGAACTCTGCAGATTTCCTCTCTGTCCGCATTGATGGTCATTCACTCTCAGCCTCTTCTCTTTCCCCCTCTCCCTCTCTCTCTTTCTTTCTGTCTGTCTGCATTTGCTAATTTGTTTTAAAGCCTGTCCTGCTTTCCATCAGTGCCTCTGGTTGGACACACACACACACACGCTCCTCTCTGCACTCCGGGGGGTTTGGTTTAGTCAGGCCTGTCAGAGCGCTACATCTAAAGCAGACTGCAGCCAATCAGCCAGAAAGCCATAATGGAGGGACTGGAGCGCGAGGGAGGAATTTGGGAAGAGAGAGAGGAATTTAGGAAGAATTTTTAGAATTTAACCTGCTGGCCTGGATGAGCAAGTCTGTGAGGTTGTATCAAGAAATCATTTATGGTCTGCTGGCCAAAACTGGGATGGTCAGCCATGAGAGAAATGTCTGTATCACACTGGGAAATAAGGCTCAGAAAAAAGATGCAGGCGAGTTAGTGTGTGTACAGTAGGTGCTGGCTGGTTGTTTCTTTTTTAAGTTCAGGTAAGGACAGAGTATTATTTTGCATACTTTGGAAGATGCTTCTTTACAAGTGTCTTTAGGGCTTGGTAAAAAAACAGACACCTGCTTTGCTGGACTGGTCAGATTCCTACTCCTGTGTATTCATGTTTAATAATTTTGACTCTAAGATATTTGGGTATTTTAAGTTTTTGCAAAACTAGTGGTTTTAGATAGATGTGTTTCTTGGTTTTAATAATACGTAAAATACCGTATTTTCCGGACTATTGAGTGCACCTGTCTATAAGCCGCTATTGAATTTATTCGAACAGTTTCATGTGGTCCACTCTGACCGGGCCTGATGTGACGAGGCTAAATGTGTCGGCGGCACAGAGTTTGCTAGCTTGTAAAAAGCTAACGAGCTTCGTGCCGCCAATACTAAGCCACACCGGTGTTTAAGGGTTCAAAGTGTCGGAAAAAAGTATATATCCGGCTTATAGTCCGGAAAATACGGTAATCATTTTTATGCTCAGTGCTTAAAAATTGACTAAAAAGTGAAAATATTCAAAAGAAAGTCTGAGATTTAAAGATTTTTTTGGTCCCATTTCTTAATTTAAAGTTTTTATTATCTGTAATTGCTTTAGTGCTGATTTTAAAAAAAAGAAAGAAAGAAATCACTTGCTGTGAGTTTTTAAAAATCTCTCTCGCTGGTGTTTCACTAATAGTCGTGACATTAACAAAGCCATTACCGAGAGCTCATGAGTTTCTCTCTCTTTAATTAGCCAACAGCGAACGCTAACATCTGCAGCTGTAAATGTCTGTAATTCACTAATAAAGGGTTCAAGCAATAATCTATCAAGTCCACAGTTGTAAATGTTAATAGATAGTTATGAAATTAATTTTCATGTCCAGGCCCTGCAGCTGTTTTGCAGATGGTCACAGGTTAGATGATACAGTGGAGGGAGATTTTAAAACACAGATAAGTGTAACGCTGGAGGGAAATAATCTAATTTATGGGATGAAAGTGAGAATTAATGACTTAAACAAATGTTGGAATAGTAAGAATGGTCTGCATTACACAGTGTCCTGTGGATTTTCTTAGCCTTCCTGTTGCTGTGCGTGTTGATCCTTTTAGGTGCAGGTGGATGAATATAAGCAGCTGAAGGAGTCCTTGAAAAGGGTTCCCAACGTGGCACAGCAGAACCCTGCCCCCCAGCAGCCGCAAGAGCCCCATGTCCATGAAGCCCTGCAGCCGGCTGCCATATCAGAAAAGGAGCACAAGGATGAGGTCGTGAATGACGATCATCAGTCTCACCGGGAGACCGAGTCGAGGGTAATGTGGGATTCTTTGGGATCGCCGAACTGTCAGATGCATTGTAAGAAGATGTAGTGTAAATATGAAACCACAAAGGCTTTATTATTTCTCCTGTGACTTTTTTCCCAGTTGGACCACCAAGTGGGGGAGGTGCACGCCCAGTCTGAGATCAAGTCTCACCCGACTGTATCCCACGCTTTGTCTGAGAAAGAGGAGGATGGAGAAGGAGAGGCAGAGAGGAGGAGGGAGCTGGCAGAGGAGGAGATGGCCCAAGCAGGACAACCTCAGAAGCTGGAGGAGGACCCGGACCAGCCACAGGATGAGCAGCAGGAGGAAGAGGAGGAGCCGGAGCAGCCGGACGAGAACGCCTTGGACCGACAGAGACGACAGCCACAGCCGGTCAGAGCTGGTTATAGACTACTCTGTCTTATTCAACAGGGGTTAAAATGGCATTAAGATATATGTTAATTAAGCAGCACAACATATATCTTAATTATAGGTTCATAGGTGTCCTTGTCGTATCACAGCTACTGTTGAAATCAAGGGGTTAACATGTTTAATCCCAGTGGAAGTGGAACAAATACCAACCTCGTAGTGTTTACCTTTTTAATTAATGACAGCTTGTACATGATGTCTTCTGCTCATGTTGTTATGCTGTCATTTCTATCTCCCAAGGGACAAATTATACAACACCTCTATGTTTATGTCTAAGATTAGCCGCAACTAAGCGTGTCTGATTTGCTCTAATTTTTCTCCTCTTGCTCGGCATGTTTTTTCCTTTTGTCCCCTCCAAGGATCCCCATGCGGAGCTCCATCAGGAGGCCCAGCTGCAGGTGGAGCGCGTGAAGTCGGCCTACGAGCAGCAGCAGGAGCAGCAGCACCTGGAGGCTCAGAGGGCAGCAGAGCGCAGGCAGATCCAGATGCGACAGGAGGCTCTGCAGGCCCAGAGGGAGAGGGTGCTGAAGGAGAGGGAGCAGAGGCTGAAGGAGCAGCAGGAAAGAGAGGAGCAGCACAACAAGGAGGCCGACCGGCGGGAGCAGCTGCTGAGAGAGGAGCACCAGAGGTCAGATCTGAACTGGAGGTGGAATCACTTGAAATGAGATGTATAAGTACAGATATCAGTACAGATCATTTGAGTTTTGTTGGTTGTAGGATATTCACCTCCATGTCAGTACAAAGGAGCTTCCATTTGTCCTGTTCAAATCATTGGGGAAAAAAAGTAAAATTCTCTGATTAATCTTAAGCAAATAAATGTTTGTTTATAGCAAACAAAATACTAATTGAGTGTGATGTTTGCAGCTCAACAAACTAATTAGTCTGAAAGATCCTGACAGCAGCACGCACATCTATAATCACATGACAGCCTGATTAAATGTGGGCACAGCTCAGAAGGAAAGAAAAGGGGCTGCGGTGTGGCAATAAATGTTTAAATGCACCATAGTTTGTTTGCATATTTCTCAACATGAATGAATGAGTTTTGCTGACTGAGCTCTGCTGTCACTGTTGTCATTAGGAAGAGAACAGAGTACGAGAACATGGGTAACGATATTGTTGAAGGAGGAGAGGAACATCACACTGACGATGACGAAGGTGAGAGTGAAACAGTGAAATATACCTGAGATGGTTATTAGAGGGGCTCACAACTGCGGCCGGTCGGTTTAATGGATTGTGTGTGTGTGTGTTAACACAGATGTTCATATGCTACAAGATGAGGAGGAGAAACAGGAAGCGGATCACAGAGTGCCACCTCATCAGCAGGTGATTGTCTATCCTTCCATCTTTTAAATATGGATACTCAGCATGTTTGTTCTGGCAGCTCCTTCAGTCACTTAATATTCACACTAGTGTATCATGTGTCATACACCCATCCATCCATCCATCCATCCATCCATCCATCCATCCATCCATCCATCCATCAAAACATTGATTCTTGAATCCCTGCCTCACTGTCTTTTTAGAAATCTTCTTTCTCTCTGTGCTCCACATGACCATCAACCCATGAATTTGTAAAATCTTCTAAATACCAGCCAGAGAATCAACAAAACATATAGACTTTTTCAACATATTTAGTTTTTAACACTTTTATTGCACCCCATATTTTCCTTTTAAGGAAACCTTCACCACTATTAGACCAGCTCTTCCCTACTTTCTTAAATGTCTCATCTTGTGTAGGGTGATGCTGAGCTGAACCCCGAGGACGATCCCAACAACCAGGGAGAGGATGAGTTTGAGGAGGCGGAGGACGAGCGGCCGCACCACAGGGTTGCTGAGGATGAAGAAGAGGCTGGAGAAGAGGAAGAGGAGCCGGCAGCACCAGCCCAACACGAACATTCACACCGAAGCAATGATCAACCTGCTGTGGAGGAGGAACTGGTGGTGAGTGAAGGGCTAGAGACAAATATAAGAAACAGAACAAACAAGATCAGATACACAGAAGGCGTAGTCAAGATCAACACAACAAGCTCAGTGTAGCATGATGAAACTGACGATGAGAGTTTGAGAAACATCAAAACCTTAAAGTCGAGGAAAAGAAACAATGTAACTTGTGTGTGTTCATTTGGTGTGTTTCAGGTGGCTGGAAATCCAGATCAGCAGGAGGACACACTGGACGACCAGTACCAGGAGGAGGTGGATGATGAGGTAACCCAGGCTCAGACACAGACATATAAAGATAATACAGCATATGTTACCACCAGGAGAAAATAACCTAGTCTTACATGTGATCCGTTTACTGCTATGTTTAGACCTGTATGAAATTCTTTTGTGTGGTTGTTGGCTTCCTGAAGGCCCAGGAGGACATCGCTGGTGGGCAGAAAAGAGAGGAAGAGGAGGAGGAGGAAGGAGAGGATCCATATAATGAAGACAACATAGAACAGGTGGGTTCTGTTAGGATATATGATGATCTGCAAACTGTACAAACACAAATGGAGTCGGGACAAGATGGGACAATGGGACATTAGACATCAGTGGAGTCTGTACTGATCTTTTCAAGCCACCGTGTGATGTCTACAAAAATAAATATACAAAATAAGATAATACAGATTTTAGAAGATAGAAGTTGGGGGTTAGCTGAGACTGTATCTGACCCACAGTGATGTCACACATTGGTTTGTGGACCAGCCTTGTGAAGCCCATAGTTTGGCCCTGGTCCTCACCACCTTTGTTTCTTTGGTGGCAGAAGTGACTATTTTTAGAACAGAGGGAGGAGCTACCACTCCTCTGGTTAGGTTTCTTGGATCCAGCATCTAGTGGTCGTTAGAGGAACTGCACCCTGAGGTAATGAGTGGTATATTCATCTGGTTGAGGTAGCATTATTCCCACCTCATGATTAAAATCACATCATAAAACACTTGCTGCACATGGTTCATTTCATTTGTGTCACATCCAGACTTAGCGGTATATCCACTGCAGTAGCGTTTTAACCCTGCAGGGATTCACTTGTGCCAGTCCGAGTGTGTGTGTGTGTGTGTGTGTGTGTCCCAGTAATGTGAACCCTTGGCCCGTGCAGGTCATGATAAATGAGAGAGATCAGGTGTTGAGTCTGTTGGAGTGTCAGGTTGTATCCTGGGCTTGGTTTATTCAATTTGTCCTAATAGGAAATAATAGGAAATCTGTATGAATGGAGGAGCTTGCAGAACATTATATTTCACTGTTCTTGGTTACATCATGTTCAAAATGTGGAAGGTTTTTCTTGAGCAATCTAGGAAGTCATATTTGTAAAATATGATTTGATAAGCAGAGGTCCTCAGTAGTGAAACGTGTACAAACTTAGATGAGTTAAATCTTTTTAATGCAGTTCAAGCAAGTGGTGTAAGTTCCTCCTGAAGTTATTATGTTTATGGGGAAAATACTGAATGTTTCCATGAGTCTGCTGATTGGTCATTAAACTACTGTGTTGTGTACTTTGTGATTCATTCAGGACGAAGCAAAAAACCAGGAAGGACCAAGAAAGGAGGGCGATCACAGAAACGCTAATGAGGACGAGAATTACGAGGAGGAAGAGGAGGAAGTAGAGGAGGACACGGCTGGTGGAAACAAGGGAACCAATCGGAGGGCGGAAATGTAGGACGGATGCGGACGTGGACCAGCTGCAGTGCCTTCTTTTTTTCGGCTGCCTGTAGAGCCAATCAGGTCTTTCTTTCCCTTGATTCCCAAAGGAATAAAACCAGCCATCCATTCACAATCCCAAAGGAAACAAGAAAATTGGGATATCGTGCCTGGAAGATGTTATTCCAAACATTAGGAGGGTCGGAACGGATCAGCATACACTGTGGAAACGGACACAATTTGTAGGGTGTAAATGGGATATATTCTGTATATTTTTTTTTATGCATTTGCTTTTCTGTCTACTCGCACGTCTGCCTGATTGCCTGTCTGGTTCTGTTTTTTTTCAACAGCAGTCAAACAGAGAATGTATTTTTTATCAATGTGCTGTCTTTGAGTATGTGTAAAGGAAAGCAAAGATAAATTATGTTATTCTATTGTTCAGGCCTTTTTATGTATCTTTGTAGAACTCAAATGTTAATTTACATCTCGCATTCCAATCGATTAAGTCGTTTTCTGTTATTTATTGTTGATGGTAACAACTCTGACAATCGTAAAAAGGTGCAACTTTTCTACTTTTCCCCCTTTTTTCCTGAAGTAGTTTGTGTCATAACGGCTTTTACCAACTTCTCCAGACTGACACACAGGAACATTTCACTGGATCTTTCTGCAAATGCCAATCAAAAAGACATTTCTGGTGAAGCTGTTCTGTGCTGAAAGTGTCAAGCTGACATGTGCCTTTCCATTCTTGGAGACCTTTTCTCGGTCGTAGTCATTTTGCATTCAGAAAAAAGCATTTCAATAGAACGGGAGAGATAAGAGGGCGTCAGTCAGTGCTGCACCTCTCCTGTAATGTTCAACCCGGCCTTAAACGGAGAACTGTTTCATGTCAACTGCTGGTGTGAATTAAATTCACAAACCTAATGCAATTTGCTGCAGCATCTTCAGTCTACTGTACAATGTATAGTAAAATAAATGCTGAGTATTTGTACACCAGTTATATTTGATACAAAAAAACTGGGATTTTGATTGTATTGGAGCAGGATTGGCGTCTGAATGGTGTGCATGGAATAAAGAAATCAAATGATTTAAGATGATTGTTATTGTGATTGTATTTTAATCCATTATAAAAGCTCTTTACAAGTAGTGGAAAGATCCTTCCTCCTTCCCCACTTCAGATTGTCTTTAGGAAACGTGCAATACTTGCTCCAACAACATTAAAACGTAGAAACATCAAGGTTTGTTTTTCCATTGACAAACGCTCCTGTCATTTCAGACCCATCCACTTTCACCTGTCTGGTTTTCCTGCCAGGTAATCACCCGATCTTACCCGCCTATCTGCACACATGCATCCACTCTCCTGATAAACTGCTGCAGTGTATAAACTCCCAGTCCACCTGTTACACTGTCTGCTCTCTGGTGTGTGTCTAGTAGCGTGTGTATGATGTCCACCTTGCTTGTATCTTTGACTCACAGCTCCCTTTGTTTTGTCAGACTGCCTGGTTTTTGGTCCTTCTTTTGTTTGGTGTCTTGTTTTTTGGGTTCTTTATCCTGATCCCTGGGTTATTGTCAAGCTTAGACAAGTTTAAGGTATTATTTCAATGGTAAACGGACCGCATTTATACAGAAGTATTTTACCTTAGCTGAGATCTATAAGGCTGAAGGCTACAAAGTTTTGCTACCATGCATGGCAACAGTACAGAGCCCCTAAAGGGACATGAAGAAAAAAAAAATTTGATGGAGAGACAAGAAAAACTGGCGGTATCTAGTGCACGCCAGATACTTATCTGTTTCATGTATACAGCATTTCGGGTATACAGAAGAGGCTGAATTTCCCGGTCCACCTTAACGCACATAACACCTCTCGATGCCAGTGTTCAGTAATTTTCAAGCTAATTAATGAACTGAAGAATTGAACAAATTATGCATACTCTTCTGTATACCAGAATTGCTATCTCATGCACACCAGATACCGGCACTTTTTTTTTTTCTCCATCAAATTTTTTTTTTTCTTCATGTCCCTTTAGGGGCTCAGTACACTAGCTACCATCAGGAGCAACTTAAGGTTCAGTGCCTTGACATGTGTACAGCCATAGCTGGGGATCGAACCACCAACCTTGTCATCAGTGGAGCCACAGCCACAGATAAATTCACAGTACCTGAACAAAACGTCAGCTCAATTACATTACATAAACTTTTGTCCTCACTGCTGTCATTGCTTGACACACATAATTAAATGGATAGATGGACACGTCCTTGACTTGCAGCAAGGTCATAGTTTGACTTCAGCTGGCACGTCTACTTTCAAACAAGATTAATATAAATCATGGTGGGAAAAAAAACAAATCTAAAATATTGGTTGTTGATTTTAAATATCATGGTCACACAGTCACTGCAAGCCACAACTGTTCCCAAGTATACATCCCGCCCACCCTGCTCCTTATCCACCACTCTCTGGTTGAGAGGTGAGCAGACTGTGTGTGAACTCGCTCACATGGGAAATGAACCGACAAATCAGGATGAAATGAAAATCAAACGAGAGGGAGTTGACTGAGAAAGGCAATTACCTCT
>OOFC01013973.1:0-29252 GCA_900323345.1 Pseudochromis fuscus
CCCGGGGTGCTTGAACCAGAGGGGAGCGTCACGGGGCCGGCTTTAACCGCACTGCTACCATACTGTGGAAGTTTAAGGGACAGAAAAACAATTAAACTATACTCACATGTTCAATTATACACTGGAAGAGTTCATTCCTCCAGTGTACAGGAAGCAATGCTGTGCTGGGATACAACTACCATATTATTCGGATTATAAGGCGCAATATCCATTAACGAGAATGAACGGGTCTATTTTCATACAGAAGGCGCATTAAGCGACTGTCACTTAACAGGTGCCATTTTGGGGTCTTTATACACAACGTACTATTGTGTTTATTTATTTATTTATTAAAAAGGATCCCCATTCGCTGTTGCCAATAGGACCAGCTAGTCTTCCTGGGGTCCGAACTAATGTCTGTCAGTGGAGTAATATGTACTGTGATACGTATTACTCTGCTCGGCTCCTGACTACTAGCCGTAATGCTCCGACAATCCATCAAGTGGTGCGGCTTCGTAGTTTACCAAAGTCATACTGAAACATTTTGACAGATTTTTGAGCACCGTGCTCCACCATACAATCAGTTTGAGGTCAGTAAACACAACCAGAATTAATACATAAGGCGCACTGTCGATTCTTCAGAAAATTAAAGGATTTTAAGTGCACCTTATAGTCCGAAAAATACGGTACTATATGCAACCTTCACCAGCCCTCTTTAGATGAAGACCTACTTGAATTCCTATCAAAGACGGCAAAGTTCACTTAGTGAAATGTAAAGAAATAAAACAAAACAGAGAGACAACAAAAAAAGAGACAACTCTGGACAGTAACAGGTAGTGTTGTGATTTATTTTGTGAAGTTCCTTTAACTCCTCTAGATGTTCCTAGTTAGAGTCCCCAGAGCAACATACAGAGTGCTGATCTTGGCCCCAGGTTCAGCAGCCACTAGCAAAACCGGTCTACACTACAGATCAACTCGCAATTGACACAATGGGTGAGGATCATGTAGCGAGGACCCATCAGTGCATCAGGTCCCCGTCAAAGCCTGATGGGTGGATATGACTGATTGCGATGCTTCCTGGTCGGGTTATACTCACTGGCTGCAGGAGGGTTTGCACAATAGGGAAAGTTTGGGATAACTGAGATTATGTCAGTAAAACCCTCAAACAAAAGGCAGCTAATCAGTTCAGACCAGCTTCAAAGGGGAACCTCCGTCTGGTTCTGCAAATCAACATCTGCTCGGATTTTCTCACATATTTACATACACCAAGTGCAAACACAACAAAGATGTTAATAAAAGAAAATATGGACTCAATGGATTGTGATGTGCTTAAAGACAAATTATGCTACAACCAAAAAAAGCATCAAAATGAAACAAATGTTGTGTTCAGCTTCAGACATCAGCAGATATTTGTTGTCTTTGTGGAGACAGCTTCACATCCTGCTGGGTTCAGGGCCTCAGCCTGGTCTTTAGAGGTGAAACACATGATCAGTTGGATTGAGAGCTTGTGACTGACTCATGACTCATGAACTTTCCACTCCTCGGCTGCCTTTTAGGACGATTGTTTTGCTGCATTGTCCCAAAACTTGTAGTCTTACAAATAAAAGAGCCAGCAATTTCTACACTGATCCCCCAGTGTGGACGTGAACACTACAAAGGTGTCAACGCTTTAAACTCACTGTGTCATTTTTAATCCAACATGCTGGAGGTTCAGAGTGAAATCAAACATGTTTGAATACGGTGGGATGTGCAGTTCAGGTGACTCACCTGTTTGAGGACACCTGACTCCTGTCCCTCTCCTGGGGATGTGGACCGACTGGGACCGGCTGACTTGGCGTGACACTGCTCCCTGCTGCCGTAACGCTCGCAGGAGTAGTAACGCTGCTTCTCTCCTGCTGAGGAGTGGTGCCTCCTCTCATGGGGACGACTGCGGTCCCGCTCCCTCGCTCGCTCTCTGGACAAACCTTCAGCTGAGGGGTCGGTAAACGAACCTGGAGGACAGGACCAGAGAGAGCAGGTGATAATTAGACTGTCACTGTTACTATGACATATATATGAGGTCTTAGGTTGCTCCAGCAGGTTTCTGTGTATGGCATGTGTCTCAGAGCAGTTTGCCAACTTAGGTAAGACTTAAACTTGTCTACTTTTGAGGAGAAAGGTGACTCTGAGTATTTCAGAGATGCACAGTGAAGAGTATAACTGGACAAAGGTACCGTCCCCAACTTGGTCAGACTTGTACACCACATGTGGTGCAGCTCTGACCCGGATCCGTACTAAATGTAAAAAAATGTTTAAAATTCCTACTTTGTAGCAATACTGTTTTAATCTGAATGTTTCTCTTGCTTCCTATTGGTTGATTGTTGTCCAGTTTTTAGCTCCGTGATCGGTGTTACCATATTTCTGTAAAGTCAGACATACTGTGCCATCATGTTTCATCCATATCTAGTTAAAGTCCAATGACTCCTCTACATCTGTGTACATGTTGGACCCAAGGCATAAAATAAAGCCCTGTGGTGGAATTACTTTCTTCAGTGCTGGAATAATTCCAGTTTTCAGATTAAAACTGCGATGACAGAAACGCAGAGGCCTATTCATCTTAATCTGATGTGTCAGATCTGTCTGTAGAATGACAAGCTTTGAGGCCTGAAACTCCCTCTTGCTGTTTCTCTGAATTTAATAGACGTAGAGAGGGCTGCTGATGTTGTGCCGTCTCACCAAGACGTTGCTGTAAATCCCTGTCCGCTGTGGCCTTTTATCTCTGCAGTAAACTCCAGCTACTGCCCTCCAGTGTTGACACAGAAAACAACCCAGCACCAGCTCTCTGGCTCTAATCATTCTTGCAGATGACCCCTGATGGTGAACAAAGACCCTCTACACTTAAACATTACATATTTGCGCATGCAGTGTTGGTGTTTGAAGTGCTGCACTTGTGCTTGTGCATGATTTGGGACATACTGCAGGGCTGAACTTTTATTTTGAAATGCAAGTTTTTTTCTAAAACATGCCAAAGTAAAAGCTTAACGCCATGTTGTAAGGCTGAGTTCATCACAGCGTCACTTAAAATGTTATTTTATTCTCAAGAAGCTGTAATGTTACCGTATTTTCTGGACTATAAGCTGCTACTTTTTTCCGACGCTTTGAACTTAAACACCAGTGTTTCTCATGTATCGGTGGCACGAAGCTCGTTAGCTTTTTACAAGCTAGCAAGCTCCGTGCCACCGATACATTTAGCATCGTCACATCAAACCCGGTCAGAGTGGACCACATGAAACTGTTTGAATAAATTCAATAGCGGCTTATAGACAGGTGTGCTCAATAGTCCAGAAAATACAGTACTTAAATCTCCCAACCACAGCTACACACCGAAATAAAATTGTCCAAGCTTGAAAATACTTGGTAATTTGGTGACACAATAATGTCACTTTTAAACAGTATGTGGGACAAATTACACAGAAACTGAAAATAAAAACAAATTTCTTATATCATAATACATCATCTTTCTGTTTTCGGGACAGAAGATCGACCAAAAGTGTCCCCAAATTTCACAGGAACTGGGAGACGTGACCTCATTCACTGCTGCCTCACCCTGACTTCATTAAGATAATATGTGCAAGTATTTAAAATGTGTGTAGAAGAGGTTAAAATATTTTTCTTAAACTGCTTCCTTTTCCTGTATTTGTAAATGTTATGGAGAGATCAGACATCCCTCTCAGAGAGCTCCGGCTACATTCTTTATAAATGTCACTGTTAAGGTCAGAGGGAAGAAAGGGAGCGCCCGATAAAAAAAAATGGAGAAAAGAAATCCCCAGCAAAGCAGATTTTCCTCTGAAAGCTCACAACTCTGTCTGCTAATCAGATGGAAAGCCTGACATGTAAAATCCTGGTTGAAGCGCCGCAGAAAACCCTTCACCTACATAACCCGATCATGGAAGTTTAATCCTATAAAGAATTTCTGCAGCTATGTTAAGACATCCCAGTGATCTGAGAGCAAAGCCTGGCTGCTATCTGTGGCTCCATTAAAGTGATGCCAAGGTTCAACATGGATACGCTCCCTGCTGAATAAAAATTGCTGTGTTTAATTAATTAATCTCTCAACACCCGAAAATATTCCCCAATATTGGAGATTTTAATTCTTTGTTCGTGAGTTTTAAGCTCTTTTTTAATGGTGAAATATTACCTTTTTATTAGTGTCTAAGATGAATGTTACAGGACGTATTGAAGCCCTTAAACCTTCTGAACTGCAGCCAATTTAATCACAACTTGTAATTACAGAATAATGACAAAATTTATTACACTCCATTTACTTTAAACACTTTATCGTCAGGTAACTTGAATAAAATGGAGCCATAAGCAGCTTTTGGAAATGTTGGCAGGCGCATGGTCAGGCAAACAAAGTCCTGGACAGGTTTTGACCTGATGATTGAACTCGACATCAGTCGGGTGGAGGCAGCAGAAGAAAAGTCAGATTGTCTCTGTGGAAAATTTGATTGTGATTCAATTAACAGTTGGACCAAAGTGGTGGACCAAACACTGCCACCACTCCAGCTATGGGACAAACTTGGATAAAAAAATAAGATCGTTAATAGTCTGCATGTGCTTCTGAATCCACATGATCTGCAGGCAACAGATATGATGATGATAATGTCAATGATGAAGCAGGAGAAACTTCTGACCCTCTGCTCAGTGCACATCGATCAGGTAGTGGCACTGGACCTGTCTCACAAAATGAATCAGTTTTTGTTTGAAAATGGATGAGTATAACCACATATATATCACTAGAACTGACTCAGAGCACAAATCACTGCCAGGGCATAATCCAGCTGCACTGACGCTATAGACTGAACACTATCGCCCATTATGACAAATATTGATTTTTCTGGATTTTTCTGGAGAGGTAATTATTGACTAATTGGATTATTAATGACTCTTTATGGTGGTTAGCAGACCTTATCTAGTAGTTAACAAACCTGGTTCATGCTATGTTTTTCCTTTACGTGACATCACTCCAGGAAGTAGCTCAAAATGGTTTGTGAAAGCTGTGCCTAGTTCATCATTTTTTTCATTAGTCAGCAGCCATCTGTCATTGAAATAATGCATTTGTATATATTTTATGTTCGGTGTTATGTGCAGTAGCCTGTCAGTGTCAACAGTTTCATTGAAACTCTCTCATTGAAATATAAGTTGGTCTCACCAACAGTGCTGGACGGCTGCACTGATGCAGCTCTGTCCAGGGACTTCTGCTTCTTGTCTTTGTCCTTGTCCCTGCGTCGATGGCAGCGATGGTGGTGGTGATGGTGGTGGGCTCTGTCCTGGCCCTGGACTTGCACTGGCCCCGCTGATGACTCGGGCTGACCAGGTCGTTCCAGGTCGTAATCCCTGAGCCCGACCTCCTGGTGGTGGTACTGCGGCGTCAGTGAGGATGCTGATCGTCTTATAGGACTGAGGTCGACAATCGGCTGCGAGGGGAAGAAAAACGTGAAGAACGCTGATGAGGAACCAAAGAAGAAACTGTCAGTGGGGGTTTCACCCAAACTGGATCACCAAAATATCCACGACACACAAATGACACGACCGGTGGACGGCAACCTTTTGTCTAAAGACCGACGTTCAACCCGTTCTTCTCCAGGCACAGATGTTAGAAACGTTTGAGAAGAATGACACAGATCTGTGACACACCTTAGATACTTACTGCTACACAACTTACACCATTTGTAAGCTAGTAGGCGTCTCTGCTCGTGGACAGAGAAGAGGCTGGGTGTCACACTGGCCTTTGTGGCATTTCAGTCTTTTTCAACTGAGCACTTCAAGCTTTACAAAGAAGTGTAACTGCATAAACAGGTAATAAATGCTAATCAACACTTTACGTTTTAAAGTAATGCTGCACTGAAAATCTGTGTTGGAAGTATCCTACAATATTATATTACACATATTATCCAGGCTTAAAACAGGGTTTTAAAATAGTTTTAGCTCTGATGTAGTAAATTGTTTTTCTGCCTAAAGTGAGTCTATTTTTCTTTTTTTTGAATAAACACCACAACTTCCTGAATATTACACCTTCCTACAGCAAGCTATTTAAGCTAGCAGCTGGATTTAGCTTGGATTTACTATTTAACAGTTATTGCTAAGAAGGATGTTTCAAGAAGAAAAAAAAAACAAACCACAACTGCATCATAAGGCACCTCTCTACCATCCGTTCGTGGGTGTATAGTTTGTTTTTTTTTCTATCCAAAGACAAAGACCTGTTGACAATGACCATATGCTATGCTAGCAACTATTTTCAGGCTACTTGTGGCAGAGGAAACAAGTTGTAAACACAACACTACACATCATCTCCTTTAAAGTCACTTGTGTTTTTTTCCACCAACCGAATGTTGACCTCCTTTACTGCTCTTTTCTCTCTGTTTTGGTCTCCACCAGCTCCTGAAACTCTTTGCTAAATTTCTTCTTTTCTGCTGTTTAGTTTGTCTCCCATCTCCACAAGATCCACCGTTATATACAAGTAGTCGTGTGATCTATGCTTAATATAAAAAATAATTATACAGTGGTGTATTCCTTTAATATCTTACATTGATTATTTTTTTCCTTCATTGATAAATACTTTGACAAATGCTTTGAGGACAGTGACACCCACCCCACTAAAGTCTTACCTCACTGACCAGAACAGCTATGAGGTAACAAACTGGTGCGATAGTGAACTGGAACAGCAGCTACAAAGTTACCACCCCACCTGCTGGTTACTGCATAGATGTCATGTAATGATTGGAGGTAATAATTTGAAGCAAACTCAAACATAACAGTGTTTCTCTGAATCATTAAAGTTATGCTGCTGATGATGACAGGCAGGACCAAGGTGGCTGTGCTGTTCCTCTTGTTCCTACCTCATAGTTTCGCCTCTAGCTACAGTCAGAAACAACAGTATCACAACACTGCAAATAAATAAATAAATAAATAAATCATATTATGCGTTAATTCATAGTATGCAGTCTTAAAATCTTACCTTTTGGGAATAATTTGCTCATAATTTAAAAAATCTCCCAGATTCACATCACTGTAAGAAATAAAAAACTGTCTACTGTTATATTTTACTTACTTTGATCTAAACGAATCAAGAGAGAAATCAGATTTTTTTTTTTTTGGTTGTGTTTGAGGTGTGAAAATAAGATTTTAAGACCGAACAGAACAACACACGACAGATAAGGTTGGGCGAGATTTTAGTGTGTAGTTAAAGGAAATAGAATTATTTAAAGCAGAAAAGCAGCAGTACCGTCTCTACCTTGTTTCACACTCACAAAAAAAGAAAACCTAAACACTACTGCACAACAACACTCACATACACACAACCACGTTTTACCAAAGTGTAGTACTGTACTGCTGAAGGTGATGGCTGGAAAGCAGGATAGAGTAGACATACCCCGGATACACATCGTCCAAGGATGCGTGTGTGTGTGTGTGTGTGTTTTATGAATGATGCAAAATTGTATCGTGTCTATTGACAATTTCATGGAATGACCAGTATTTAATGTAAGGAGGGTCACTTTGTCCGTGATGGTGGGAGGAAGTGAGGTCTGCATCGTGATGAGATGGAGGCAAACACAGACATGAAGAGGAAAAAAGAGGGAGAGGACGAGAGGAGGAGAGAGACAAGAAAGAAAGAGAGAGAGAGAGAGGTGGCACAACAGGTGGTACATACTGCCAGGTGGGTCCCAGGGGCGTGGCGAGGGTGGCTCCGCTATCAGACGGCACACACAAGAGGAGGTGGGCAAAACATTAGCAGTGAGCATTGAAATTAGGAGAGAGGGATGACAGAGGAGGAGAGAAGAGACTGAGCAGAGAGAGGAATGAGGCTGGTGATGCTCTGTATTCACCTTCTGTCAGTAAATTCAATAGAAACATCAGCAACCAGCAATGTACACACACTACCATCAGTGAGGTGATGTTAGCAACAAAAACTAGTAAACAGATGATTTATATTATTTTTATTTTTATTTTGAGAGATGAGGTGTTACTCAAGTGATCAGCCACAAGAGACCATATTTGGATATGAAGGGAGGAAGGGGGTGGTGGGTCTGATCCCTGAACCTGAGGACACTGTCCAATGTGGATGAGACCCATTGGAGGCCAGACCTGAACTCAAGTCTCCAAATCTCCCTCGTTTTGAAGCCTAATATCTATGTAATGAATAAATTATTTTCAGATGGACCAGATCACTGAGAGTAAGAGTTGACTTTAGCTGATGACATCAGAATAAAAACATGACCATTTTGAATCAAAGTCAAATGGGTGTTATTTGGAGGCAGCATCTCGTGCTCATCAGCAGTATTGTATTTATCTGCACTTCCACATTGGCCTAATTTTTAAGACATTAACAGAAAAAGATTACAGAGAAAATATAACATGTTGGACAAGGTCAGAGGATGGGATCCTGTCTGAAAAAATATATTACCATGGCAAAATGTTTTAACAAGATATTATTGCTATTCCACCTGAAGAGGGGAAGTGGAAGTGTCTCTAAATATTCACACTAGCACAAAGGGATGTATTTTTGTGGCAGTGTAACAACTTGAACAATGACTTTCTGAGTTATTTGGTATGTTCCCAGTTTTTTTAAAATTAGATTTGCCCTGTTGTGTGGTGTTGTGATCCTCAGGGGAGACCACACGGTGCTTAGTTGGGAGGAGACCCTTTAAAATTAAAACAAAGTGATGGAGAATTATAGGTGCTATGAACATCATCCTTCCTTTTTGACAACAAGAGCAAACTAAGGTAAATCCATTCAAATTTAATCTGACTCAAAAAATAATACCACTATGTTTTACAGAAAAAACAAAATAAAATAGGTCCCAAATGTTTATTATTCTGTTGCTAAAAACAAAAATTCCTACATGAAAACATTTATTAGAGTATAAAGTATTAATATCTGGGCTAAGGTGTTGCTGAATTGGGTCTTTCATGGAATTTCTTGACCAAAGGAAAACAGAGTAACTCCAGCCTGATACTTTAGGAGATAGAGAGAGTTTGAAAGATCAAAATGCAACATAAACATAAGGAAAGCACATGTTAAGTGTTGTGGGAGAGAGCAGGGTGACAGAGAGAGAGACAGACAAAACACAGAAACAGGCAAACAGCAAAGCTGAACAGACAAGATCAGACAGGTGGGACAATCCCGAGACACAGAAGTGATGGACAGCAAAAAATCATCTTAACGTGACATCCATACGCAGTGGACAAGAGCAGCTACTGCAACTGACAAAAGTCAAATAATTATTGATGAAAACTGAAAGTCATAAAAATAAAAGCATTACTTCAGTCATGCAAAAAAACTCAAGTGTGATTACATCTTATTACAGGAGATAATACAGGGAAGAGAATTATAGTATAAAAATGCAAAACATACAAGGTCCAACAAATAAATAACATAAAAAAATAACATCTTAACAGTGTGTTTGTCGCTGCTGAGCAATATTTTGGTACCACTTTACTTCTTCTTCCTGTCCACTAAACCACATTTTAGTTTGTGTGAAAGTATCTTTTCAATGTTTCAGTATCAAGGCTGGAGGAATGAAAATTAAAGCAAAAAGTTTTACATTTTTGGAAAATGATATTTTCATTCTGAGTTAAAACTGAAAAACAATATCACTGTCAAGTCTGTGCAAGTATGGAGCTATAGCAGGAGGTGGTTAGCTTAGTTTTTAATGACTAAAAGCAGAGGAACAGAGCTAAGCTAGCTTTCCATGAAATGCAAATACATCTACCAACACCTTCTTTTAGATCATCACTGCTTGTATTGATTCATTTGATTAGCAATGTTAGCACGGTTAGCTGGTAATGGCCAATCAAGTTTCTCCTGCCTATATCGTCAAGTTACCAAAGTAGATACTCTTGAAATGCTATTGCTATGCTAACTTTGTTGAATAGGCATGAGCCTGATAGCAACATCCTCATGGCAGAGACAGGATTATTCTCCAGAATGTTCCTTTAAGACAACATGTGAAGGTGATAAAATAGCAAAGAGTCTGGGTTTAATAAAAACAACTACAGGTAATCTACAATCAGTGTGTTTGTAAAATCTAGTTGAAAACTAAGTAGTGGGCAGGTCTTTATAGTTAGAGATGTTGCAGGAATCATTACAGCTTTTTTCACTTTGCATGCAGTCATTATCTACTAACTTTGTAGTTTTATCAATCAACAGATTTTACTGTATGCTCTCCTCCTGGCAGTGCACATCGCTATCCTGGATTTCCTCCTCAGTGAAATATGTGAAATTGTCAGACTGGAGAGGTCAGGGTCCGCAGGATGAACTGATGTGGACTGACAGAGAGCGACTCTGCTTCTGCTCGCTTACGGCTGCCTTCACTATCTGGCTCCCATTCAGCAGCTCATCAGCCTTTTTCAGCCCTGCCCAAAGTCTCCTACCTCAGCTTCTTGTTTGAATACTTTGTAGTAAGTATCCACAGTGTGTGCAATGTTTAAAACCTGATATTTGTAGTGCAAAGAAAACAACTGTGAAGAGATCTGTGGGCAGCAAACCAAGAGCTATCGTTGAGCACCGAGGAGCTTACGTAGTACTCAGCATTGAGTCGGGGCAGAGAGGCCGCTCTGCAGTGGCCCTCCAGGCTGGGATATCCCTCTGTGTCGGAAATGTTCTCCACCTGCTTCAGTTCAACCTGTTCCTGAGAGAGTTTGTATGGAGACAACACGGGCATCAGTGCAAGTGAAGAGTTGCAAAAAAAGTAAGTTATAATAAAAAAATAACATTTATATGATTAGGTTGTTTGTACCTGAGGTTTTGTGGAATATGGCACATCCTCTGACTGGCCTCTCTGCAGCTTCCTCCGACTTTTGGGCCTCTGTGTTGCCTGAGAAACATCCCCAGACTGGGAATGTTTTATGGCACTCCTCTGGTTTAATCTGTATTTGAACCCAGAGATACTTAATATTGGACATTATCACAGTTGTAAGATCAGGAACTGTATTTGAGGCTTGCAAATGAATGAGAAGGAAGTGATGTTCGTGTAGTAACCTGTTGGAAATGTACAGCTGTAAAGACAGTGTCAGTATTTATGTGCCTTAAGGCTGATTATAGAGTTCGCTGACGTACTGAGAAACCAAGTCACAGCATCTCAGCTGAGATTTTTGCTGCTACTGGCAGTTTTTGTGAAATGTAACTGCTGAATTTCTCCAGAGGGAAAACATTTCCTGCTGAAATGAGGGGAGTTGGAGCTGATTGATTTGACATGGCCAGTCAGCCGTGTCTTTTAATAAGAAAAACAACTTAATATGCTCAGAATTCATGGCAAATCAGTACAACCGAAGATAGTATAGCTTTAACTTTGCTTTATGGACTGAATTTATTTACACATCTTTGTAAAGTCTGACTACATGTAAGCTACAGTTGATTGCCACACAATTGATTAAAGACTTTTATCTACTAAGGACTGTGTCTGATTGCACAATATTTAGAAGTTACATGATTTATTGGCTAAAGCATGTCAAATCAGTGTCATTGTCCTGTAGACGTCATTTTGATATCTGTTAGTAATGTAGTACGACAAGATAAAGCTGTTACTGTGTTTTTAGAACTGGAGTTTCCCACCACAGATACGCTGATGACACCCTGCTATTCCTACCATTGTTAATCTGGCATCACTGCTTGCCTTGTTGGCATCTTGGAGTCAAAGCAGCATCTAAAGACCAACCTGGATAAGACCAGCTTCCCTTCCTCCCAGGGTACAGATGCATATTGACAGTACTGTGACTCTAATCCACATAGTAAGAAACCAGAGTGTGGACCTGGACAACAAGCATCCCCCATGCAGATGAAGCCCACTCCTATGGATTCTCCCTGTACAACATCAGGATGGTTTGTTCCTTCAAACTCAGGTGCTCAGTCATTCCCTACCAGCTTCTACTGCAACTCTCTTGTTGGCAAGACCCTTCCTCTGATCTAATAGTACCTAATACTGAATGTTACTATGGTGTGATCATCGTGTTCCTCCATCTTCTGCAGCAGGCTGAAAATTCACCTCTTTATCCCCGAAATCACCACCAGCATTATTATTCATTTCAAACAGAGGCCTTCATGCACCCATGTTAAGCTTCTGAAAAGCTCACCATCCAACTCTGACTGTGGTTGAATGCCCTCACTGTCAGCTGTTTGGACAAAAGCATCAGATAAATGTATGTAATGGTTCACATGTTTGTTTCTACTGTAAAGTTCATGTCAGTTACTTACATTATGTCCCTGCTAATGGAGGTGGTGGTGGTGGTAGTGGTGGAAGTGGGTGGTAGCTTTGGTTTGGTCTCTGGCTCAGGCTGAGGTGGGAGGGGCTGTTTGGGGCTCGGGATTGGTGGTTCTACTTCCTGTATCTGAGTGAGGGGCAGCACAGGACGAAACAATGCCCCCAGTTTACTCTGCAAGACAGATCGACAGCAATCATCTCAATGTGGAGTCAACACTGGTGACACAGAGGTAACATATAAACACAACGCTGACATGTGATCACTTTTTACTGTAATATCGTTAAAACCATTATTAAAATGTTAAATCTATAAATATTCCCTGTAACACGGACATTCTTCAAAATCAGGCAAATAACTAAAACGCACCCAGAGAGCACAAACCTCCGCTAAGCATAACACATCAGTACTGATGCTTTACACTGAACACTGTCTCCCTCTAGTGGTGAAAACTACCAAGTTAAAATGTTTTAGATATGGATTTTCAGTGATGTCTGTATTTATTTTCATTTCCCATCCTCTGATCTTACTCAGAATTAATTAGTTTGTTACTTGAATCAGGAGATGCTCATGCTTTGATGATGAATGAAGCTCCTCCTGTCTGAGGCTGTATTAGTCTAAAATACAATAGCTTTAAATTAGGACATGTCCTGTGTAAATAACATGGTGTTAAGTCTTCAATTTGTTTGTAGGACTCATGTATTTGGAACACAAATCTACTAAGCTACAAAAACTGGATTTTAAATTCGTATGTAGGATTATCCCACTCACTGCAGTACATTTTACTTCCTGCCTACACTGCTGCTGCTTAAGCACTTTGTCATTTTGCTGTACCTGAGGTGCCCCTGTAGCATTCTGCTGCTGGAGTCTCTTGTCACGATTCTGCTTATAGTAGTCAAAGATCATTAGCGCTGCGTAGACTTTCCCCACAGTCAGCTCATTATCTAGAAGAGCAGAAAGCAGAGTGAGACGCAGTCCCTCTGTGGGGGCAGTAGATGGCGCCAGATGAGCAACAAAGTACAACTAAAGAGGGAGTCAGGAAGAGTTTGTGTAGAAGACCCCACTGCAAAAAATAACATCTTTAAGTAATATGTGCATCGTCTATTACTAAACCATGAATTTCAGGCAACTTTTCAAATTTTCAGGAATTAAATAACAATAAAAAAAAGTTCAATTTAAACTTAGTTTTAAACAAGTGAACTGGAAATAGATTGACATTATGTCTCCATGTCACAGATTTTCTTTATTGTTTAAAGAAAATATGACACCAAGGACTCCATAACAAACAAAAATGAATAGATAAGAGGAAATATTAGTCAATAAATGAAAGGCAAGGACAGAAAAGCAAAGATTTAAGAGGTCAAGTCAGAAAAACCAGACAAGGAGAAGTTAAATCAACTGGTCAGCAGAGCCAGTTACAACCCGAGCAGAGCTGTCGCTCACATTTATGCGGTGTCACCAGCAGGTCCACAGTCTTCTGAGACAAGTTGGGCCAGACTCGGTTTATTTCCCTCTTCAGATCAACGTCACACAAACGCTGCGCCAGGACGCCTGGGGACGAGCCCACAAACATGTCATATCAGATCTGCACCAGACCCATCACTACCATTCACATTCATTTCAAAGCCACCGGGTGCGGCCCTGAGGGATTCTGGATTTTGTAGTTTTAGTCTCTCACCAGATGCCAGTTTGATCTCCAGGGCTGTGCGGATCAGAGCCATCAGCGTGGAGGTGAATTGTACTGTGTTGTCATCCGCAATTGGCATGTTCATCCTCACCAATCGCTGAGAGGAGGGGATGGGGAAAGAGGAGGGGCCATGAACCAGGAACAAACAAACAAACAATTCAGGGACAAGACTCTGGATTAAAGTAGCAGCTAGGTGCCAAATTATCAGATGTATTACCAAAAATGTGGCTTTATGCAACCTGTCTGGTTCTTAGTCAGGCTAATAAATCCTGTATTTATTTATATTGTAGACAGTTTGTTCACCTGATGAGTTTATATTTGCCAAATTAGAAAAATAAAGGAGTTTTTGCATTGCCAGCAATACAAATGAAGAAGAGCTCCACTCACATGCAGTTATTATCAATTAAACTGGCAATTATTTGTGTGATAACCATATTAGTTACTATATAAATACTCAGAAAAATTGTGAAAGATGCTCAAGCCCCACAAATAAAAAAACACAGTAAATCCTCACATTGGAGAACCTGGAAGCAGTAAATATTTGGCATGTTTCCTAATAAAAGGACTGAAAATCAATTGTTGGGGTGAATACATAGTGATTAAGGTGCATATCTGGTGCATGCCGTACATCTTACTCCTATTTCCTGTCTCTGTCATTACATTACCCACCAAATGAAAGCAAAAAGCCAAAAAACCAATCACACAAAGAGCCATGTTGGTTTGTTTGAACTGAAGGCCTCCACTACACTCTCTGTCCCTGTTGTTTTTCCTGAAAGCTAACCGCACTAAACAGATGACGAGAGCTCTGTGCTGTTTATGGCTGCTGCGGTTGCTATGAGACTAGTGCACAGCAGAGTTTTCCTAAAACCTAAAATATGATTAACTTCTAATGCACTGTGAGCTCTGTGAACATGCTAAGCCTTCGCCGCCGCCAGCAAACCTGCTGCAGCACATCCTTCATTTTTAAAATAATGACTTAAAGAGGCCTGAGGGGGGAAAAGAGAGGTCGGCGGTGGGCACGCGGCTCTGGAGTCTGTCTGACAGGAAACTATCCATCAAGCTGTCACAGTGCTTAAAGACACTGTAGGATATACCTTCATGATTTTTGTCTTTTACACTCTTCACAACAACACCTCTATAAGAAAACACTGATACAGGAAACATTGTTATTATACTTCAAAAAGGACATGAAACTTCATAACTGGATTTGTTTTTTTTAATTAGTGAAGCTTAATAATTTCAACTGAATATTTAAATGCATTTTTGTACTAATGATGGCGTCGGATTTTCTCCCTGCATCTCTTAAACTCCAGATCACTTCATAGACTAGTATGAAGAGGAGGAGTGATTATAATGACCAGTAATTATTTTAATGAATATATGAGCATATGAGTCCAATAAAAACAAGTTGAACTTGGAAATAATAAGAACCTATCTTTTAATAGGCAATTTCTGTCTATAATAGAGTTCTGACTGCCCCATTTTGTGAGCACAATTAAAATTATTTCAATCAATCAACCATTCCCAATTACCTTGTTTCAAGAGTTTGCTGGTAATAAGTGTCTTTGTAAGGAAACAAAAAGAGCAGTTCACTGCGTTAGAATAAAAAAATTAAACCTGATTTGGTTTTAGCTTACTTGTAGAAACTATTAAACAATTAACCAATCAGTCAAGAAACTAATTTACCATTTAAAGAGTCATTTATTAAATAGAAAAGTACCAAACATTTGCAGGTCAGAGGTTCTTCAGTGTGAGGATTTGCTGCTTTTCTCTGGTGATTATTCCCATAAATTGACTGTGGTTTGAATTTGACAAAACAAGCAAGTTTTAATTCTGCTTTGAGCTGTACTTTCACTGTTTTCTGACAACTGAATTGGAAAATGTAAAAATAAAAGACACCAGCAGCCTTATGTTGCAGTGTGCTGTCAGATACTAGATTGTGGAGCAGCACAGAGGTTCAATAAATAATAAATTAACCACAATTTTTACATTAGATCACAAGATTTTACATGAATAAAGTATTAATTATAAATAGAAACTGGTCAGCATAAATCCCATGCTATGCAAGGCTTCTGGATCAATACTACAATGTAATGATTCATGTACACATGCATGTTTGAATTAGTACATCACATTCACAGCGAGGTTGTAGGGATGGTACAGGCATGTGTGCATTATGCAAAACCAGAAACATGACAAACAGAAAACTGATAGTTCCCATTTTGTTGAAACCAAGTGGAGGCAAAAGAGAGATAAAGAAAAGAAGAATATTCTCTACAGAGTATCACAAGACAGATGAAGAGATGGAGAGAGGAGGGGAGTATCTGCATGTGTTTCCAGAGAAGCACACCTTCAAGAAGCAAATATATGGGGGACACATGCCTCCAAAGACCTGACACACACACACACACACACACACACAGGTGCACACATTGAAGTTTCACTGAAGGGAAGTTTCGGCGAAGAACAAAAATCCCCAGAGTGGGTGAAACAAAGATCATTCAAAAGAGACAACGAAGCTTAGCCTGGAGACTGAACATAAAAGTGGAAAACTGAGGGTAACAGGGACGACTTCGACTATCAGGGGAAGATGTGTTCATTAGGAACGCAGGGAGGTTAACAAGGAGCAATGACAATGAGCAGTGGGAGGCTAGGAGCAGAAAAATGGGAGTGGGAAATATAAAACACTGCTCTCTCTCTGTGTCGTCGTTTGTGTCTTTCCCTGTCGATTCCCTGAAACACACGGGTTATATTTGGAGATGTGACCACATCAGAGGGCAGGGCTGCTTCAAATGTGATTCCTCTGGACAGCTGTGCACACACTGGAACCACTCACATTATGCCTGCATGCTAAGAGGTGAGCAGCTGGTGCAGGGACTACCTGAGGATTGTCGAGGTGTACACTTGACTCTCACTTCACTAAGATAAAAGTCTTTCACATAATCACCGGATACATGGGACAGGTTCCCTTTCATTGAGGCCAGTGCAGGAGCTGATAAGAAGCAGTGAAAATGTGCTAAAACGTCTCATCTTGCTGGGATGAGAAATCCTTCAATAAGTCCTGAATAGCATCTGAATCCTGGTGTGATCCTGCACTAAACCACTTCTTCTTTTAAAATACCTTACTATGAATGTTATATAATCTGTGAACATGTTGCATTTTATGTATTTGCTTTTTAAATTCGCACTTTAATCCATTATAGGTGTATTTACTCTGCTTTTAGCTCTGGTTTTAGGACTTGTCCACACGTAGCAGGATTTTTGTAAAACCGAAAATGCTGCCCCCCCCCCGTCTATAAAAGACTTACGTACACACCGCCTCGTTTATATATTAAAAAAAAATCATCCACGCCTAACTGCATAATTGCGTTTCATAAGCATGTCAGACCTTTAGGTGGCAGTAGTTCCCCAAATCCTCTCCAATCAGAGTAGCTTCGGTCTCTCGACGTCACTTCCATACAAAACATGAAACATGGCGCCAGGTTATACAGGCTGTGTCCCAATTCAGGGTCTGCATCCTTCGAAGGACGCATTTGAAGGCCGGTTACGTCACAACGCTGCGCGAAGGCTGTCCCAATTCGAAGGCCGGGTAGGACGCGTCCTTCGAAGGATGCAGAACCTGAATTGGGACACAGCCAACGTTCATTCGTGTGGACTGATAAGGAGGCAGAGTTGCTCTTGAACATAGTTTTGTAATATAATATGCACCCAAGCAAGAAAATAGCGCCTGGACAAGAAACAGCGCCAAAACCCTTGTGAGGGCAACCATGCTTTTTCTGAACGTAAACACAGGTCGCATATGTGACGTACGAACATATTTTGTCGCAGGCTGTGACGTTTCGAAACGCCGGTTATTGATGTCCACATGCAGACGCATGAACGGAGAATTCGCACATCTTCACTTTGGTCGGAGGTTTTTTAAAAGACGTAAATCTGCGTGTGGATGAGAGGTCAAATCGTAGAAAAATATCTTTGTTTTGTGAGATACCTGCTACATGTGGACAAGACGTTAGTCGCCACTGTAATTATTTGCACCTCATGTAATTCCTGTTACTTCAAAATTGGGTCATGTAGTGTTCCCATAGAGGGATCTTAACATAGTAACAATGCTGATATTGATATAAATATTTCATTAAAAGGTTTGTTACATGTGCTGCCATGCTAACATTTCCTAAAACACCAAGTATAGCTGCAGTTCCCCACCAAATATTTGGTTATGACCCTGAATTTGGGTTTAAACAAGCAGATGTATGTCTTTCTAAGATCTGTATTTATGTATCACTCTTACAGTAGATGAACAGAATATAAACAACAAATACTCACAGAGCAGGACAAGAGCACAGAGCTTCACAGATAAACAGAAAGAACATCACAACAGCAGGCCAGAAGATACCGACTGCGACACACTGACAGAAGCCTGAAGATGTTTGACAGGTGGAAGCAGGGAAACCAGCAGTGACTGCAGCGCAGGAGGGAGGAGGAGGAGGAGGAGGAGCGGCAGGGGAGAGAGGAAGGAGTGGTTCTACCTTATAGGCGACTCGGGGCGGACATTTCTTTCCCAAACCTAGCGGAGGGGACATGTCTCGAAGCATCTCGTACATATTGCGGTAAGTCATGCGGCCGCTTCCCAGGGAAAGGTTGGCAGGAGGCCGTGGAAGCAGGGATGAAGATTTCCCGGGTGAATGAAGAAGTGTTGGGGTGGGGAGTTACATCATAACAGAAAATGGCCAAAAAGAGAGAGAGAGAGAGAGAGGATGGGAGGGAAGTGGGGAAACAAAAAGAGGAAAACACAGAAATCCTTGTTAATAAGATTTCCAGGATATCATGGACTGGAATCCCATCCGAGCTGGATTCAGGAATGGATCCCAGAGGAGGAAGGAGGGGAGGATGCTCCAGAGGATTCCCTGTGCAAAGATGCTGAATGGAAGGATCCTGGTGGAAGGTATGCATTTACAAATGAGAGTGCATTTGTGTTAAAGGAATACTCCACCAAAAATTGAGTATTTTTTGAGTACGATCACTGTTTACATACTTGAAAGGTGACTGTGGAAGGTTTGTAGACTGGGTTCACAGCCAAGGATGTTATGTTTTCACACGTGTTTGTCTGAGCTTTTGAGCAGATCTTGATGGATTTTTGAGAAATAGGAAACAAATGATTTTGGGCAAGATCACTTACGATGCTTGACTCTTGAAAATCTTGCTACTTGCAGGATGATAATGTCTAAACAATCTGGGACAATTTAGCAGAGATCAGACACTGATCATGCCTTGGCAGAGGTTTCTAGTTTCTATTATGTCTTACTGTACCTGCTCTTTTTTTACACGGTTCAGAAATTGAAACCGACTGACCACAAGGATCAACAGCACCAACATGGATTATGCTGCAGGAGCAAGTCTGATAATAATCTAAAGGAGCAGCTTCAAACTGTTCAGAGCCACTTTTCAAGGTGGTTAGTATTTAGGACTCAAAAAAGACTTCCGGTGGAGTATCCCTTTAAGATGCCCTCTGTTTCTGCATGCTAGGAGACATCAGCAGTAACCACAGTGGAAACAAAGCACACAATGCTCTCTTCTTCACTACCCACTCTTCTTTCACTCCTGTGTTTAGAAGCAAAGGAAAAATATCTGAGACATCGCAACTGATGCCTTCTGCTCGAGCCTGACTTGCTGCATTGTTTCCTGCACTCGCCATGGTTACCTGCCAGCTGGTTAGTGGAGGATTGATGGGCTGTTGGTTTGGTTTTGTTTTTAATGCATGTGTGGTCAGGTCATTCTCTGGCACCGCAGGGAATGAGAACAGACATATAAACAGTCCGAAAAACCATCACAGTCTCTTCAGGAAATACCAAAAAGGACTGTGTGGGAGTGCAAACCTTATAAGCCACCCTGTTAGGGCACTTCTTCCCCAGGCCAAGGGGAGGCGAGATAAAACGTAACAATTTGTACATATCCTGATAGCATATCCTCCCGCTGAAAAAGATGAGACATGTTGGAGAAGTTAGGTCATAGGTTATTGCATCACATATGTGTGTAATAATCTAACATTAAAGTGAACAAGAAATGAAGCATCAGGAAAACAACATACCTGTGGATCTATTTTTCAGGGGTTTTTTTCTCACTAATTTGATGTCAATCCACCTATAATCTCTACAACTGCAACCCAAATTTTAAACCACAGTTCTTTGTGCAATACTCAGCAACTTTTCTATAAAAAATTCAACCAATTTTATTGTGAAAAATAAAATAAAACCTGTGAAACCCAATAAAAACTGAAAATGATGAGCCTTCAATGAATTTGTTGCACCCTGACATAATGATGAGTTAAAGCAGTTGAAAATATACTGAGCATTACTGTAGGCACTTCTGAGAGCAGCTCATTTATATTCAAAGGAATAAATAATAATTCCTCCCCCGTAATGTCTGTCAGGTGATGGCAATTTCCTATTTAACATCTCACACCTCTCCTGGAGTCCTGACTCACTGACAGGGCTCCTCTGAAGCCTTCGCTGTAACTTAATGAGCCTTACATAATGTGAGATAGATTACGCCTCACGCTGTCTCCAAACTTGTATTGTGCTTTAAGGTAAATGGGTGATAGGTCGGTGCAGAGGGCAGAGAGGCTGCTGACATAACCCTGTACTCGCCCCATTTGGAAGGATGGAAATAGTCTGTGTTCACACCACAGTGACAGACTGAGGAGCTTTGAGGCCCGCCGGCTTATCAGCGCCGAGGGCTGAGTGGACGTCGAGCAGAACGGTGGATTTACATGCATCAGTCCGGTCGACAGGGGGGTTCGTCACCAGCTTCAGCCAACACTCTGGGCTCAGGCTTAATGTCATTCACCCATCGCCGCTAAGACGGGATTTTTCCCAGTTCCACATCACAGAATCATCCTGCTGGAACCCAGAAGTCAATCTGAGAGTTTCCCCATTTTCCTAACCTGCCTTTCTTTCAAAGACAAACTGTCTCTCTGTCTGTAGTGCTGATGCTGGATAACAGAGGGGACTATATATATGTCAGCTGCACAAGTCAGCGGAGGCACCTACCAGGCAGCAGGGTCGTACTCCGCCCACACACGGATGAACTCATCGAGGTGATGAGGCCCCAGGATGGAGGCGTCCCTGGTCAGGTACTCAAAGTTGTCCATGATGACGGCGACGAAGAGGTTCAACATCTGGGGAATGAAGTCAAAAGGAAATAAATTACGTACATACATATAAATAATAAATATAGAAAAAAATATTGTGGAAATAAAGATCAAAATAAACTTAAAAAGGAACCATGTAGATTTCTATTGATTGAAGCTATCAGCTAATTATGTCTATTATGTACACACATGACTGTGGCTAAGCTGGTGGAGCGGTTCCCCTATGAATCGTAAGGTTGGGGGTTCGATCCCCAGTTCCACCTGTCCACATGTTGATGTGTCCTTGGGCAAGGCACTGAACCCTAAGTTGCTCCCAATGGCCCTAGCTATGGTGTGTGAGTGTGTGAATGGGTGAATGAGTTGCCTTGTAAAGTGCTTCGGGACCTAGCTAAGGTCGAGAAAGCGCTATGTAAATGTACTCCATTTACCATGTACGCTCTGTATTTCTACTACAAGTATTTCTACTTACATTTTTTTAACCCAAAACTATTTACTGCACTGAAACCTGGAGTGTGGAGCTTCTTGATTTATTTGAACACCCATTACAAGTCCAGTGAGTTCACACATTGTTGCTCCAGCTCCATTGTATATCACAGTACACTTTTTAAATCCGGTGTCTGTGGTGATGTTTCCTTGTTGGTCCACGTTTCACATCAACATGCAGTTACTGATTTCCCAGAGCTGATAAGGTAAGAAACCATGGAACATGAGCTGATAATATTTGTGTAATTACTCTCATTGCCAGAAGAGGGAGACACGTGTTTTGTATTGCAGGTTAAATTTCGTATGTGGTTTCATGGGCTGTTACATTCTAAACAGGAAGTTCAAATTAGAAGCAAACAACCAAATTTCTGTCCAGCCAATCAGAGCGTGATGCCAGATGGGCGGGGCCTGTGTTTTCCTGAAGGAGATACTGACCAGAAAGGAGCAGAGGAAGATGAAGGAGACAAAGTAGAAGTAGGCAAAGTCGCTGCCGCACTCCTTCCCCGCGGTTCCTGAGAGCTTATCACACGCTCGGTTACTGAGACACGCCAGCATGATCTCATGCCACGCCTCGCCTGTTGCGCTCCTGAAAGACGCACAAACATTATAAAGGTACGCAAACTGCATGTGTGAAAAGTGAATGGATTTATTGTTATTATCTGTGCATTATGTGAGGGGTATAAAAGCAGGATCACCTGAAGAGGAGAGTCAAGGCCTGCAAAAAAGTCTGGAAGTTGTTGTGGTGATTTATGGCCGTCTCCTCATTCAACTCGATGTTACCAAACACCTGAGGCAACAGGAGAGCAGGTGGTGTTAGACAATACACACCGCCACACTGAAAGACATACACTGCTGCTATAATGAACTGCTAGCAACAACATCCTGCAACCCTCATATGTGGACATTACATTTTAGATTTTCAACAGTTTATACTTAATATTTCTATAACATAAAGTGGTCTCCTGTTGTATTTGTTTGTGGACACTTAATTCTTCTAGTGGTGGCAAAGGGACAATACATCAATCAGTGTATTATTATTACTACGTTGTTTTCAAAGGCGATGCTTAGTTTTTATACTTATCAGCACCTAATAATCCCAAATAAAAGCGCAAACAAAAGCTGGGATCTCAGGAGGTTCAAGGTCCTGACAACAAGTTTTCTCTAAAAGCTTCTTAGTTTGAGGGACTGCACTTTAGGTGGACAATGTATTTTCTTTCAGATGCTTGAACAATTTGAGTTATATCAAATGAGAGATTGTTTATTCTGTTCACTTCTGATTCAAGATCAATCAGGATGTAGCCACATTTAAATCCAATCAGATGGAAGAAGAATAAATGTTTGATTACACTTACAGTCCTTATGTTGTAGAGGGTGATAAAAAATAATGAGTGTTTTTTGTTGTTGTCCACTTCAAATGTGTTGCTTATTTTTAGTTTTTAGCTTCAGGCTTAAAAAATCCAACCCATAGAAACAAACAAAAACAAGTCAGCACAAAATAAAATCCCACACTTGAACTATATCAGATGTTTGCAGGTTCGGGGTTTAATCTGGGCCATTGTGTAGTGGGTATACTGATGTGTCTGATAGGAAGGTGTCCAAAGGAACATTATGCATGTAATGATGTACTGTTTTAGAATGAAACAGTGTTTTATTGTGGTTTTGTACAACCGCCTTTGCAAAGCACAACTGTACAATAAAACAAACCAAGAGACATTTTTTGTAAATCAGTTATGTGTTATAATTTATACTATCTGCATATTATCTCAACAATCAGTCATTTACGTGCAGGCTTTGCCAACGTGGTTTTATTCTAAATGTCGTTCCAGCAAATCTGTATTGATCTGAAGCTGAATGGTGCAGGAGACAGATAGTGGGTAACTGCCATAACTTGTGATTGTCCTACTGCGCCTGATAAAACAAGCCTGAGGCATTTTTTAAAATATTAATTTGCCTCTTGGCATGTCCATCCTGATGGCCTATAAACACTGGCTGCTGGGCCCAGGAGGCCTCTGACAGCAGTCAAATATATATGTAGCATCTTGACCCTGCACAGAGCGAGGACCAGTTACTTTGTCAGCACAAACACTGTATAATAGTACGTGTGAGAGGAGTGGTGGAGGTTATATTAGTTACCTTAAAATGCCAAATAACACCTATAAAATCCTATGCAATCCAAGGCAGCAGTCATAAAATATAGACTTGGTTTGTGCTTGTAAGTTTTCCTGAGACTGTATGAGTTGTGTGGATTCAGTCCTACAGCAATGTCAGAGGCAGATGTTGAGAAAGATGTGAACATTATGTGGGTTACAAAGGTTGTGCTTACGACAGGGTGTTGGATTGATACCATACATATGTTACTTTTATTGCCCTCGTCTTTTATCTGGCTCCTAGAGGAGAAGCACGGTTTATACACACTGCTGATATTTAGCCCATCATAGTCTGTCATCCTTGTGACAGGCAGGTGTGATGTGTTGCCCAGTAAGTCAGAATTATTGAAGGTCCAGTATCATAGAGGTACAACAAGCACAGTTTTGTACAATAAGGTGCAAAACAATCACAAGTATCATATTTTAGCCATATAAGATGAACATGTTAGTTATTTTAAAAACGACTATGAAGGGATTACAACAGATTAGTGGAGAAAAGTTTCTACGACCTCTGGCAATGGGGGGGTTCACAAGTCTCTGGCATCGTTAGTTATCTTCAGCTAGTTAACTAAACCTGGGCTTAGTTTACCAGCTGTAGTCAAGCCCAGATTACCAACTGGGCAATGCAGGCAAATGTGCTACTACTAATAATAAAGGAAATAGTTGTCTGGCATCATCAGCTGTAACAAAATTTGGATGATGTAGGAGTCTGTTGTCTACAGAGCTCTGGTTTGTTCAGATCATGATGATTGATTAGTTTATTTTTTTAGATATTAGGTATTACCTAGGAAGAAAAGACAAAATCCTAATCACAAAAAATAAAATATAACATAAATAAATATATTTAATTGATTCAAATCTTACCCTAATATGAATAAAAAATAAAAATGTATTACTTTGTCACACAGATTTTGGTGTAAAGCTACAAACTCGTGTCCAGGATGATAGTTCCTAGTATCTTTGACAATGTGGTGGATATCAGATTTCACTTCTGGACACAGGTACATGTACATTTACACATACATATTGTAGGAAGTACAGATCAATAAATCAGGACATCCAGATTTGCTTTACTCCAGCTGGTTTTTTTATCACATCTCACCTGCATCCCGATGATGGCGTAGATAAAGAAGAGCATGGCAATGAGCAGGCAAACATAAGGCAGGGCCTGAAAACAAACACATGAATACACGTTCAGACATTCATGATACATGCTACCAATGTATTTCTCTCTCACACACACACACACACTCAGTCCACAGCCTGTTTCTGATCTCTCCTGCTGTACACACAAACTCACCAATCTGATTCTCCACAGAGGACCAGTGCCCTTGTAGGATTTTCGTCTTATTTAAGAACCCGAGCAGCCAACCTGACCCGCGGGGTTGATTCTTTTCCCCAGCTATTTATATCGCTGCGAGGAGGAGCCGAACATTTGTTGTAATTAAATAGCCACCTTTTAACACTCTGTAGCTACTGTCCATTTTCATTGGGCTTAAAAGCTCTCACCACTGACATTAAACCTGCTATAAATTCCCTCAGCTGCGGCCCCGGTGCTCCACATTTAACTCAACTTGTCCTGGGGGATTTAGAGAGCAGAACCGGCTCTGTGTGAAAATCTGAACTGCTGTCTGCTGAGAGCTATTTAGTTGGATTTGAACAGTAACAGAGGAGTTGTGCAGCATGCCTCTGCCTATTTTTGAGCCCTCTATTCTTCGACTTGTGTTTTGTGTGATCTGTAAATCAGTCTAACTCACTTATTTACTTAATATTTGAGTCTTTTCATAATAATTCCTTTCAGTAAAACACATTACATGGACATAAATTTGCATATTTCATAAGCCTTCCCAGATAGAGAGGTTTGTGAGTTAATTGTTATCTCTTATTAGCAGATCTTTATGATTGTTTTGAGACACAAGGTAATACTTGATCACATTTTGGGAAGATCAGGAGGATAATGTCTACAATCTGAGACATTTTAGTGGAGATCAGATGCTAGTTGAAAATTGTTCTCACCTTAAAGGACTGAACGAAGGTCCACAGCAGGATGCGGATGGTGTAGCCCTGTCGCAGCAGCTTGATGAGACGAGCCGCTCTGAACAGCCTCAGGAAACTGAGGTTGATCATCTTGTCCTGAGTAAGAAAAACAGGAACTCTGTGAGGTGTAGTAATGAGAAATTTAAGGCCATCCTATGAACCGTTTGGAAAACAACATCAAACTAACAACTTCTGTCTCTCATAAATAAAAACTAGAAATCCTGAGGTGCTACAGCCCAATGTGGTCTGGTACAATCACTAGCTTAACTGTGACTGCATAACTTTTATTTTTAGCAACTGTTAATTACTCTTATAATAAATCAAAGTGTATTTAACAGGCACATATATACAAGAGGAGGGCAGAGTGGTTAATCATACATATTAGATCAACTGGTGATTCTAAATTAGCTTTGGCTGTGATGCATGTGACACGATCAGTGGGTGTCTGTGTTTATATGTTCGTCCTGTGACTGACTGGAGACCTGTCCAGGTTGTACACAGCTTCTCACCCAAATACAATTAAAAGAAATGCAACAACACTTGAAACATGTATGAAAATCTATGTTCTTCCTGTAATTAAATTTGAAGGTTTAAGTAATAGTGTTTCATAAATAAAAAACCTGCAAAACAAAAAGACACCAGAGGGGTGAGGTAATGTAACCTAGAAGCAATACAAACCATTTTGCAGAATCAGGGCATTAGATCTTTTTATAGTTCAACATTTTGATGCAATCGACAGAAACTTTCTTGGCTCATTATGACGAAAAGATTTTTTGTGATGAACATTTTCAGCAAAGTGCATTTTGACGTTAGATCTTAGGAAACTGTAATTGCTCTAGATCAGTGGTCCCCAATCACCGGGCCACAGACTGGTATCAGTCCATGAGGCATTTGTTACCGGGTGCATAGAAAGAATAAATAATTTATATCATTTCTGTTGTATTGACTATTAGAGTCTGAAAGACGTTTTATTTTGAAAAATAACTGGATTCTCTCCGACTTTACTTTCGCCTGGGCCTCTGGACATGTCAATACGCTTGTCTTGGTCACATGGGTAACGTATCAGATACGTTACCCAAAAAATTAGCCCGCAAGCTAGCGAAAATGAGTAAAAAAAAACCAAACGTCTATGGAGAGCTTCTGTGCAAAGGGGAAAAGGCAACTTAACCCTTTTACCCCAAACATTTAGCTGCTGACAGGAAGTGACAGGTGTCAATCGACGTTAGCGACGTTATTCCAGCTGATTCTGAAAGCCGACGAGTGGAGCTTCAATACACTACCGTAATGTATGTAATATGTACGAAACACTCCACTTGTCTGCTTTCAGAATCAGCTGGAATCACATCGCTAGCACAAATGGCCGAAGAATTACAGTAAGTTGGTTTATGCTAGTCACTCTGTATCGCCAGTGATACACTCGGTGTTAGAGGTTTCATTTTTATGTCGTGTTATTTTATTTTTGCTGCATTTATCTGCCACATCTTGAAGGCCGGACCAGTGTAATAATGCTTATATTACACTGGTCCGTGCTGCAAAAAAGACTGGGGACCCCTGCTCTGGATGATCTTACACATGTTTAATAATTCCTCCTTTATTACATCTCACATTGAAAATTCAGCAAGTAGACACTTTAAACTAAGGCTGCAGGAGTGAACAATACACACTGACGGGGGGGAATTGACAAAATCAGCGGCCAACAAGAAAAGCCACTTACCGTCTAGAGGTGTCAGATGTGACAGAAGGAGCAGAGTGAGGGCACAGGCGCCAGGAAAGACACAGCAGAAGATGGAAACAGCAAAAAAAAAATAAAAATAGGAGGAAAGCGAGAGAAAAAAAGACAGAAAAAAAGACTAATGATCACATGAAGAGAAAGTCACACAAAGGCCGACTTTGCCACACAGAAAGCTACAGTAACCTGCCTCAGTCCTCAATCTCTGAAATCAAATGTTCCCCACCCTCATTTTTCATCTGCTGTGGATCCAGAGAGGAAACCAGAGCGTCAGCAGCAACACTCCTGTTTCCCCGTGGCTGCCTTTGTTTTATGTATTGATTTTCATGATTTCTTCTTTTTTTTTTTTTTTTTGCACTTAGTTTGCTTGGCTGAGCTTTTGATTTGAGGACTGAGACTATGGGAGCATAGCAAAGCATGACTTCTACATCCACCACTTTGAAGCCAGAAAACAATGTCAACAATACCCATCTTAAAAAAAAGTCGAATAATTAAATCTGTAAGTCAGCTGACAATGAAAATCATAATGACAATAACATGACAGACATATAATTTGGAGGATGCTCATATCTGTGGTTGTCAAACTCTTGAAGAAAAAATAATAATAATTCAAAGACAACAACAGGATTAGAGTATTTTTTCCATAATTTTCTGGCTTTTTATAAACAAAACAATTCATCAAAAGTGAAGGGTAAATTAATTGACGATCAACACATGCAGCCCTGAATTATAATCCTTGTATGTGTAAAATATTGTACACAAACTTCTTTCCAACTTGTCCAAGTTCCTGTAATTGGACTACATCTACTTCCTGTATCCCAGCATGCTGTTCTGCCACAGAGCACCTGCAGCTGTGAGCATGCACTGAAAGCTTTATACTCATGTGGGAGGCGACCAATGGGAGGTCGGTCCATGTATTGACACTTAGGTGAGGCCCGTGTCGTCCGCAGCTCTTACGTTTATCTCTGTGACCAGAATGTCTGTGATGCTTCCGATCACAGTCACAAAGTCAAACACGTTCCACGGTTCCTTCAGGTAATTCTGAAAAACACAGACATCAGGTTGGCTGATTAAAGCTGTCACACATTTGGTGCAACTCTGGATGCTTTTCTTATTTTTTGTGTCTTCTAGTTCATATAATTAGAAGGAGTTGTGTAACTGTTTAAAATGCCTTTGATATCGACTTTTAAATGGAAAATGGCTACAAGTGTGGACACGAAGAAAAGATGAAATCACACTTTCGCAGATAAGAGCAAGTCTGACGAGAGGGAAGAGATCCTCATCGTTACTGTTCTGCCTTGATATGGGAGGATTATTTCATGGATATTAATGTATAGTATAAATCAGCTGTAAACAGCAGATACTTCATAAACAATCCTACCCCATGGAGGAGGTTATGTTTTTCCCCATGTTAGTTTGTTTTTTTGTTTGTTCATCTCTCCGTCCGTCTGTTAGCAACATTATGAAAAATCTTATGAACAGATCTTAGAACAAATTGTTACATTTTGGTCAAGATCAGAGGATCTTGTCTGAAGAAAGCCTGAATATCACTGTTATAATGGGAAAATATTTGAAATGTTTTGAGATAATGTAACTATGTCACCACAAGAGGGCAACAGTGTGCAGTCTGTAACATCATTACAGCTGGATGATACTGATTTGTGCTCTCTCACTTCTTTCTAATGTTGTTATTGTTGTTGTTTTTTTGTCTGCACATCTGAGATATGTAGGAGTGTAACTTTCTTTTTCCACAGGATGCTGGGCTGTGTTTTCCAGTCTATTTGACCCCCATGGTGGCTATTGTTG
>OOFC01013974.1:0-13629 GCA_900323345.1 Pseudochromis fuscus
TGTGTCAGCTCGTCGCCCCCACCGCCAACACAGCCCCCGCCGCTCGCCGCAAGAGCAGGAAAAACAAAGCGTAAGTTTCAAGGTGACAGCTCGGCGAGCCGGGCATCGAGTGTCAACACGCTCAGTAATTATCTCGTCTCTTTGTCCTTAAGAAGAATCAGAGCTCAGAGCAGCGACTGCAGCGTGTTTGAGTTTATCCAGCAGCTTCAGTGTCAACAGATGAGCCTCCATCTGTTGCCTTCTCCCACACTGGTAGCAGCACGTGTCACATGTTCAGCAGATAGTTGAACAAAGGGCAGTAAAGTACAAGTTTGATTTCCAATCTACTGTACCTATAGACTGTGTATAGGAATGGATGGAGCAAGCGTGATGTCACCTTTTGCTTTGTGGACTCTCAAGATCGCCACTTTTCACTTTTACACCCACTTGCTTTGTCCATTTCTTTAAACAGTCTGTGGTCCTGTCACGCCATTAAACCTCTGGCACTGGTACTTACATGATGGATCTATCCCGTTAGGAGACACTTGAGGAGACACTTGAATTTTGACACACAGTAAGTCTCCATGTCTCCACCACCAGGCCAGACTGAGAGCACAAGTGACATTTTTATTCCCGCCTCCTCAGGATCTTACTAGTGAGTTAATAACATCATTCTCACCGTGACTCAGTGACAGTGATGATATTAAACCTGTTCTAAAATTTCTCAACTGCAGTTCTACAAATGAGGCACAACAGTGCTGCTTAAAGGAGACGTCTTCATTTTACATGTGGACTGAGATTACCGTATTTTGCCTAATATAGAAACCAATTGTCAATTTAAACCCAGGCTCTACTAATGCCAGGGGCCATGGTCGATTTAACACATATGAGCCGGACACCAAATACAGGCCAGGGAAAAGCATAGTGTACCAGCAAAAATTTCACAATAAAAGCCTCAATATGAAATGATGGGGTTTTAGTTTGAGATCATATTATTGCAGGAATTAATTTTTGATTCACTTTGCTTCTGATTCTTTTAGAAGTATCAAAAAACACCTAACTTTAACCAGTCGATGCATAATACTATTTAATTTTATTTATTTATTGGCTTATTTAAAGGGACAGTGCACAAAGCCAAACTGAAGATACAATATAAGATAACCCAAGTGCAAGATTATTGATCCTATATCAGCATGCAGACATCAGGACATCAACTAATAATAATAATTATAAACATAGTTTCCCAGAATTCTCTGAAAGTGGACTAATTAGGTTAATTAGCACATACAATATATTACATAACATAACGTACACGGCCTCCTTCACCTTGTCACTGACAGAAAGCCTGCACTGATCCAGTCCCTGAATCCACTGATGTAGAGAAACTGTCAGTGATGGGACTGAGTTTAAAGGAGCAGTCTGTGAGTTCTGGACTAAAGACACAAAGACTGTAGTGACCATCTTGCTTGCTGAATAAAAAGCAGGTCATTCCACATGTGACGTGTTGGGGGTATATTTTAATTGTGATGAATACACTGGTCCTGCTCCTCGTCACCGGTTTGATGGAGCAGTTACTCACAAGGTGTCAGAGCTGAGGGTTCATTTTCATCACAGCTTGTTGTGCACTAATAACTAATAAACAGGCTGCTCTGTGCGGCACCACCCACCACGTCTCATCACACTTTGTTGTGGTGCTCTGTTTAATACAAACACGCTTACACCCCCCCTAACAATTATGTATTGTTTTGTTTTAAAATGAAGTTGAAGTAGTTATATATAGATGTGTTGAACAGAGCCTGGATGATGTATCAGGCTTTAATTGGTTGATATCGACCTCTCCCACTTACATCAGTATCAGTGTATATAATTTCCAGTATGAAAACCTGTTTACTTTAACCTAACAATGTAGCTACTTTCATACATTGTTAACTGAGTGGAAGCTAATGTGTGAACATGTATTCACACCAAACTGTTTGTTCAGGATTCACTGTTTTCAAGACATTTTTAAGCTTTGTCCTTTCACTCCACTACCCTTCAGAGGTAAATATTCAACTTTTTATTCCATTACAGTTACTTTTTGGATTTATATTTTAGCAGACAGGCAGCTGGGTGTGTCCTGATCTTTACTATAAATGGTGATGTCGTCAGTATACAGTGTAATAATCTTAAGAAAGTTATTTGTTTGAAAAAGCAGCCTTCTGACGTCATATTGCTTCAAAAAAGTATTATTTTATTACAGCAATCTGTGAATTTTCCCCCTATAATCTCCATCTCAGAAATCCCACTTCAGTCAGGCTCTAATTATAAAAGGTTAAAGAAAAAACTCAGAACCAGTAGATCCAAGTGAAAACCATAAACCTGAGGCTGTAGTGGACCCAGCTTCACTGAAACTGGACGTCTGAAGATAGAAAACACAGCCTGGGTTGATGAATGTGTTTCTCTCTCCCTTTCAACAACATGAATCAACGACATGAATCCTGCTGTCAGCGGTCCAAGCTGCTGCTGTTGGTGTAACGATGTTGGAAATGTTTTATTAGACCCTCTGGGCTTCTTAACACCAATTATTCATCACTTATCTGACCAAGTGCCTCCCTTTATAGCCTCAGTTTACCATCTTCTCACGTCACAAAGCACAAGTCAAACTGCTTCCATGATGGTGAGTCCAGAGGCCTCTCCAGTCAGATGATTGAAATCCAGCAGAGTGTGTTTATGGCGGCAGCATAGATGGTTTATACAAATCTATGAAGGTTGTTTGAAGCCAACGTCGCCTTATTGGTTGTTTAGAGCCACAAGTGACAGAAGGAGTGAGGAGGCGGGTCTAACTCTTGAATCAAAGACCACTGTCCAATGTGAATGAGGCTCGACTTCAGCGCTGCTCTCATTGGAGAACAGGCTTGTCAATCCAGTTAACCACGCCCCTAAAGCTGCAGTCCTGACTGGACACACGAATTTAGGAATTGTGAGTCCGTGGGAGTCAACAAAAAAAAGAAGTTGCAGTTGCTTCACGAGGAGAACGGTGTAAATGTGTCTTGTAACAGTGATGTGAGACGTCCTCGCCAACACAAATGAGATTTTGGATGTGCGTGCTTCATGGAGGTCATGCTGAAGATGTGTGGCAGGTGCACGGGCGTCACACTTGCTCCATGTGTCCGATTTAATTTGTGTGTTGTGAGTGCGTCTGCCGTACGTCACGTGTACACGAAACTTGCTCCCACCATGCGTCCTCTTTGAGGCCGCCTTGTGTCTTGCGTCTTTACCAAAATGTTGAAATTCGTAGAGTTTGTTGATCATGATCAACATCCTCCGTATGAGCTTATGCGCAAAATGTTGGAAGATGCACCTGTGTGGTCTGTGAGTTTGTTGGCGTTTTTTTGCACATACACAGCGAGTAGATGGAAGTGCAGCTGGTTATTATTGAGGTTTAAATCTTCCTCTTTTTGAAGTCTAATATGTATTTAATTGTGTTTTTGTTTTCAGTTGGACCAGATCACTGATGGCAAGAACTTTATCTAATAACATCAAACTTGTGAAAAATGTATTGACTGAGTATTTCATGATTGAAAATAAGGATTTTTGAATTGAAGCCAATTAGAGTAAGAGTTTTTTGGAGCCAGCATCTAGTGGTCATCAGGTGTATTGCACTTTTTTGCACTTCTGCATTGTCCTCATTTTTGAGTCCCCCTCTCTTTGTCCTTTTCTATAAACAGTCTGTGTGGTAGTGACATCCTGAATGTACAATGGACTCGATGTGTTGTCTCTCTGTGTCCTCCCTCCAGGCCGATGAAGAGACCAGATCCCACTGACTTCAGTCAGATGAAACAGTCACAGAAACGCAAACTCCTGTAAGCAGCGTTTTATTTTTGCATTTTTTATTTTCTCCTCTCCTTTGTTTCTTGCAGCATCCTGTACGATAGGGATCGAATTCACTCTCTTTAAAAATCTCACATCGCTCTTCTCACAGGGAAACAGAGACCAGCCACTTCAGCGAAGCAGTAAAGACACTTTCCACCAAAACGAACCCTCTGGCAGAAATCGGCGAGCAGCTGAGGAAGAGGATGAGGCAGGAGGAAGAGCAAGGTACCTGCTAACACCAGCTGCAGCTGAACTGTGCGAGGCTGACGTGCCTCCACGGACACAAACTGTTGAATATGACGGGACAACGGCACGGACACAGCCCCCCACAGCTGGTTACCACATCATCCATGAAGTGTGTGTTCGTTAACAGTAACTGTAACATGCCTCCTTTTATCCTTTTCCTCTGCAGTAATAAACCCCATCACTTCTAAAGCTCATCTAATGTCTATTTTCAGGTGCAAACATTTTATAATCACACAAACAAACGTGGCGTGTTTCTGTGAACGCCTACACAACCAGCCCCGCTCGGCTATTTTCGGCGTCTCCTCATTGTGCCGTAGTCGGAATAAGATCACGCTGAGTGACTCATCAGCGATAACCATAGCAACTCCTCTGATCCGTGTAAACGAACATCTTGTCGGGGCAACACTGAATGAAAATATTGTCAAACTGTCACCGCAGCAGACCCACATGTTTGGAGAGCGTGTGGAGCTGTGAGCAGCAGTGTGGACGCTCAGGATTTAAAGGATCATTCTTCTTTATTTCTGCCTGCAGTATTTACCATTAATGAGCGTGTTACTTCTCTGTAAGTCACGTTAACTTCCCCGCCTCCGTTGCAGAGATTCAGGGAAAACGAGGAGCTGCACACAAAATGTGGACAGATTAAATATGTATTTCTGTGCAGTGCATCACTATATATGCGGCACTCACACAACTTCTATGTATATATTGCCATTTTTAATTAATTAAACATCACTGCCATTACATTTTTTACAAAATATAGCAGCAGCTGCGTGACACAGTGACGGTAACAGTGCAGGATATGGAGGGAAAAAAAGGAAGAAGAACACATCAAAAGCAGGAAGCTGACAGGCCGTGAGGTGCAAAGCTTTGATGTGACAAAAGGCTGATCCATAGGAATTTCTTTATGGTCCGCTGACATCACTCTGAACCCTTCCTCATCTCTACAGCACTTATTTGATGTATCCATCAGGGAGAGAGATTCAAACGCAGCCACTCACACTGATCAAAACTCTGTAAGTCACAGCAACATGAAATCATTGTTCCTCACGCAGCCTCCTCCTGAACAGTCAGGGTGTTATCCAGGGTGCTCCCTTTACTGTTGCTTCACAACCTGAACATGGAGACTAATAAACTCACTCCAGAGTGAACCAAACTTTAGTGTCCACTCAGCCAATGAAAGCTTGAGCCTCATCGCATCACACAACTGAGTGGAGAAGGTGTTGGAGGAAAGATTTGACTTAGTTTACACTGTATACACTTAAAAAAAAAAGCAGTAATTTTTCAGCTGCTGGAAAAAATACTGTAAATTAATGACACTCAAAAAAAGTGTGGTAAAAATGATATAATATTTAATCATAACAAAAATACCACCTTTAGTTTCCCTTAAAGAAAAAAACAAATTTGAATTTCACATGGGAAAATCACATGTGAAAAACATGGTACGCAAAGCACATGGGAAACATGTGATTTTAGAACATTTCATGGTATAAATGTGTGAAATCTGTGGATTTTACATGTAAAATTTTGTGTATAAACATCCACATGTTGCTACATCACATGGGGAAAGTGTGTGGTTTTGAAACATAAATTCTGTAAGTTTTTTTTGCTGTAGAATATTTAACGTGTAAAAGCAATAAATCTAAAACACTTTTATTGTGAAAATTTACACAGTTATACAAGATATCTAGCAAAATAAAGTATTGTTACAATTTGTATCAAGTAAATAAAATTATATTCACAGTTTTAACAGATTTAACAGTTTTCTTTGTACAACTTAAAATAAAAAAAAAACTTAAATAAGGATACATTTGTAATTGTATTTTAAAATGGACGAAAACAAATGTCTCTTTAGTGACTAAGGTGACTAAAATAGCTATTTAGTCACCTGAAACACAGTATATAGTTGAAATTAAAACATTGATCATACATCGGCATGCTGATCAGTAATAATTTAGACATGTAAAAAGTAAAGGTATTAAATTGAATAAAAGGGGGCAGTGTAATGCTTTAAACCAGCAGCAGCAGCAGGGATCATGTATGATCAGTGTAAGAAAATATGTAAATCAAACTGTGAGCTCTTCCCGCTCACCCCTCCCGTCCGGACACGGACTATGATTAGATTAGAGGTAAGAAAAACCTAATCAATACAAGGACCATTAGGCCTCATTAATAATGGATCCTATGCGAAGAGAACAGTGTCAAATTAAAAGTAATCAGAGCCCATCGTTAGCAACCTCCAACATATAGTGAATATATGCAGCGGGGTGTGTTGGCTCTGTCAGTGCGTCTCAGACAGGTACAGACACATGCTGTTTTTTTTTAACATTTCCTTTGACTGCAGTGTTAAATGACATGTTGTGTAATTTGGCTGTCCTACATTCCTGCGCTGCCAAATGGAGGCTGGCGTTGAAGAGCGACTTGACAGAAACGCTCTGGCTCGTCCCCAGCTGATACTCACTGACAGCAGAGGATGACCCAAAGTAAACATGGGAGGCAGAGGAGGGAGGAGGATGGAGGAGCCGTGCCGCAACAAGTCTACTGAGCCGTCTTCATGGGACGGGAGGATCACTGAAGACAGAACACCCACAGACTGTACAGAAAAGATGGACGTAGCCTCCAGGTGTCAACAGTGAACCAAGGTGTAATACCCCCGATGGCCACTATATGCTGTCTCCAAAAAAAGCTTTCATTAAACTCCTGTATCAGGTAAATAGATGGCAACTTGAGAGGAGATTTAGGGGCGGGGTTAGTTTGATTGACAGCTCGGTTCTCCAGTGGTTGTGAATTCAGTCTTCAACTCCAAATATGGTCAGATCTGGCTCCAAGCAACCAACATGGCGACATTCAAATACCAAACTCCTCCTGGCTTCAACATGGGAGTTCACTGTAGCTTCATTCATTTCTTATATACAGACTGTGGTGCAAGTAGTAGGAAGGTAGTAGATATGCTAATTAACATTTTTCTACTTTATTATAATCAAAACTAAAAACCTGAAAAGACCATCAGTAGCATTCGTCCAACAATCGATAGCAAGTTTTTAATGTTATTTTACACTATACATAAAAACATAAAAACTTATTTTTGGGAAATTTTAATTTTAATATTTTTGTCTATTTTAAAAAACTAAAGAAAAAATATAAAAACAAACAGATACAATTCTATAAAAACTACAGATTATTCTCTTCACTGTGCAGCAATAGCTCATTCATCTAAAATGTTACTATCTGGAACATGTACTTAAAGTACTTGTTGGGAAAAGATATATATAAATATATATATACTGCTATATTGCCACTACTACCACGGCAACACCAGCAGGTACATTATTTAAATGTATGTAATAAAACTAGTGGTGTCAAACGATTGAAATTTTTAATCAGATTAATCACAGGGTTGCTGTGGATTAATCACGATTAATCACGATTAATCAAATTAATCACAATATTCAGAGTCATTCTAAATTATTAATTAGATTAATCACGATGATGGATTAATCTGCAGTAACGTCGACAGCCCTGAATAAAACGTAAAGGATTGATGTGTTAGGAGTAACAGAACAAGAAAAATCTAATATTACAGTGTAGCTATCAGGTTGCATCAGAATAACTTCACCATATTAATGATGTTGTCAGTGTTGAGGTTAAACCTGGCGTCCCACTATGTGTTCAAACAATATCTTCACTTACGATATGTGATTAGCAGTCGTGGTGTCAGTGTTCAACTCCAGCCTGCAGGAAAAATCTTCATTAAATCTAATTAAAAATAAAAATAATCATGCTCCTGTGTAAATGCGGCACCTCTGTATGAACCCTGCAGAAATCAAGACGGATGTAAACAAACTAATTAGTGTTTAGGTCTCATTGAGCAGTGCAATCATAAACGAGTATTCACCAGACATTAGGTTTTTATAAAGTCATTGGAAAGTAAACAACCATGATTTCTCCAAACAAGCTGTGCGTGGATTTAAAGAGACATACCTGTGGTTTCTGCATATTTCCCCCTCTTGAAGAAAACCTGTGTGTGTTTTACACCAACCGGTTTCCAAACATCTTTTTTTTTAAGGTGCCGGGCTCCGACGATCAAAGGATGCGAGCCCGCACGCTGTACCGTACTCCAGCAACACATTTATTAGACCATCAAACGGTGTTTCAATCCACAAGGGGGTCTTTGTCAGATCAAACAGGACCCGGTGAAGACCTGACGAAATCCCCCCGTGGATCCAAACATTGTTTAATGGTCTAATGAAGGAGTGTGGGGCTGTCATCCTTTCATCTTAATACCTCAAAGTTTTTACACTGATTTCCTTCTTTTCCAGGCAGCCACTGGTTTCTGTTTCAGAGTACTGGGTGGTGTCATTGCACAGCTACTAACAAACTATCTTTCCTGTGTGATGCTATTGAGTTAGCTTAGCTTAACATTTGGATTCAATATGCAATGTTTTTAAGAACTGAAAAGTTTGTAGTAAATAAAAAGCTGGGTTTGTAATAATACTGGACTCCAAATATCTTCCTGGAAAATAAACATACAGGAGTACCTGCAAATATTTCACAATAAAAGCCTGCTTAAGAAACACACAAGAAATGCTGAAGTCGTGGGGTTTTATTTTGAAATGGTGAAGTGTTGGGTTTTCATTACCGCACTGAAATATGTCTAATTAACCTCTTGTGACCTACAGGGGAGCCGGCGATCTCATTTGATCTCATCTATTTTTAAATGCTGGTAGATTTGCAGCCTCATAAGACAGAGTAGTAATTTCTTTTGCATATAAAACCGGAGGAGTTTCACTTCCTGTCACACATTCAACATGTCTCAGAGGTGGTCTCTTCACTGGTGGGTCTGCAGAAATCCAGTAAAGAGCTCAAACAACAAAATATTATAATCAATGACATCTATGACGTCTCTGTATTTAGAATAATATGTGGTTTATTGCACTTTTAGCCATTTATTTATTGTTAAAATGTGCAGGTGTAAGGATTGTATTGATGTCCAGCAAATTAAAATCCTTCATAAAAAGGCACCACAGCAGTAAAAATGATTAACTATTAGAAAATGTATGAAATTTGACTTTTTTTCCCCGTTCCTACAACTTTCAGGCTTTTATTTTGAAGCTGTTGATGCCTCTGTTTATATTTGCAGCATGAGGAGGTAGAAGAATTATTCATGGACTTGTTTTTCTCAGTTCAGTTGATTTGTGATCTGCTGGGCCCTCCGGGCCACCGTACATTTGCAAGAACACCGGTTTTATTTCAGATCCTGCCGGTTTCAAAGCGTCCCACTGAGCAGGGAGCTGGGTGCAGGCAGCGATCACCTCTGTGAGTTGGCTCCTCCGGTGGGTCCTCCCGAGTCTTTTCATTCCCACATTGTCTGCCTCTCTGATTCGCTCTGACTGGAGATGAGCTCCGTCTCTCCCCCCTTGAGCTCCGCCGGATGTTTCTCATACATGACTCATTCATATCTGCTGCGAGCTGCTGGCAGACCTGAGCGAACAAAAACAAAGACGATGGCACACCACTGCTTCCTCTGGGTTTTCCACTTCCACACCTGCCCGGTGAATAATAGGAAGAAGGGTTTGGGTGTTGGCTGTTGGCTCCTGATGGTCCCCCTGAGCTGCAGGTGAGGAGCAGACCTCCCTCTCCTGCAGGCCTCTCCTCTCTCGCCTGGCTGCCTCCTTTAAAACAGATCATACAGCAGCTACTGAGTCACTGTGGACCAGAATTAACCCAAGTGCACCTCCCTGTGAAGGGAGAGTCTGATTGGACAGATTTCAGTCGGCCTCAGGGGGACAGCAGCCAATCAGGGCCTCGCGATGTCACTGGGAATAAACACAGGAGTGAGTTAACAACCAGGATGAAGCTCAAATAACGAAGCATCAAGAAAATATCAAACATGATACAACTGAGATCTTTTAATTGTTCAATAAAGGATTTACAATTAAATACATTTTTATTTTCTCCATTTTCCTAAATAACAACTTAATTTAAGTGGTTTTCTTGATATCTTGATTACCGTATTTTCCAGACTATTGAGCACACCTGTCTATAAGCCGCTATTGAATTTATTCGAACAGTTTCATGTGGTCCACTCTGACCAGGTCTGATGTGACCAGGCTAAATGTATCAGCGGCACAGAGCTTGCTAGCTTGTAAAAAGCCAACGAGCTTCATCCCACTGATGCATGAGAAACACCGGTGTTTAAGTTCAAAGTGTCGGAAAAAAGTAGCGTCTTATAGTCCGGAAAATACGGTAATTAATTTTGTTATCTTGAGAAAAGCTAAATTAACTAATAATCATGGTAAAACTGAGAAAAGTACATTTAATGAAGTAATTTATTTAACTAGGGCCTCTGTAATTTACACATCTAAAACCAATTGAATGATTAAAAACACATTTATTCAATATTTATTGTGATGAAAACCTCCAGAAACATACATGATATCTTACAATTAAACAAATGTTGACAATTTAGAGAACCTGTTATTTCATTTTACAGCTTAGTGTCACTAATTTCATCAGATTTGAGACATATTTATGTTTTTATCTTATATTATCCACAGTAGCAGGTTAATTTTACAGTAGGTACTGTGTATAAATTCACAGTTGTGATTTTAGAAATGTTTTTGAGTGTTTTTTAAAAAAACAAACCAGAGAAATTCTCTATTTATTTGTTTATTAGTGTAGTAAATGTTGCATTACTACATGAAATATGTACAGAAATAAATACAGTATCAAACCCTATGTCACCTTAAGACAGTTGAAATGTTAATAAGGAAACAATTTGAGACTAATGTGCAAAAATAAATTATCTAAATGAAGAATAATAATTTAAATAATCGTTAAAGAAGCACAAAAATGACTATGAAGCATAATATTCAAAATATAATGACAAAAAAAACCTCCACATCAAATAAAATGAAGTGTATATTCCTGATTAAACCTGTTTAGCAAATACTCTAAAGCGACTCTTTAACATCAGCTTCCCAGGAGGTCAAAGGTCAAACAGAGAAATCTTGGGTATCGATGTATTGATCATCCTCCTGAAAGCGTCTTCTGCTATTACAGCTTCTCATCCTTGACGGTGAAGATAATTAAAAGAGAGAGAAAGTCCCTGCATCAGGGTTTCTTATGATCTGGGGAACCTGTTTCTTTTTCATCAGCGTCTTGTTGTGGATTGACTGACGGTCCCCAGGATGAGGTGCACGATCCCTCTGAGCAGTGTAATGAAAGCCAGCTGTTGTTTTGCAGGAGCAGGTTCCAGCTGAATTTTGATTGGAGATTTTTAAAAGGGTTTTGAGAAGTATTTCCAGCAGCAGACGTCTCCCTCTGAGGATCATGTTTGGAATAGAAATCACAGAGTGGATAAAAACATGGAGGTAGTCACTGGGTTGCAGATGTGAATGTGGAAGTTTAAATAAGTGTAATACCACCAATGGCCACTGGAGGCTGTCTCCAGAAAACTCCAATTGACTCCAATTCAAAAATGATCATTTTAATCCTGAATTATTTTTTCCACAAGTCGTTCTGATGTCATTAGTTGAAGTCACTCTTCTTCTCAGTGGGAGGAGTTAGGGGCGGGGTTAGTCTGATTGACAGCTCTGGTTTCCCTAACACTGACTGTGTTGACAAGGGTATAAAACTGGGACAACTCAGCAGTATATTCATATTTTGAGGCCAATTTTCTGCAGATATTCAAAAACATAACAATGTAGAATCTTAAATAGTCTTTATTTATTTATTAATTGTGAGTTTTGGATGAAATCACCACCTATGTTCAGGGACTTCCTGTCTTTGCATTGTGAAATAGTGAATTTAACCCCTAAATGGGCAAAAATGTATCTCAGGAGATACAGAGAAAATCAAGGAAATTTTATTTTTGATACATAATTTACATAATTTTCCGATTTTTTTTTTTAATGTTTATGGCCATTTAAGGGTTAAAAATGAGTTTGGAAAATCAAAGTAAGAAGGGAATAGAGCAGGAGAAACACCCGGGGATGTGAGGGACAGATCTTCCTTAATACGATTATTTTCATTATAGATCTGACTTTTATTTTGAAATTGGAACCAAACAGTGACCCCCTGTGTCCTGATGTCGACCTCCTCCATATATGGTGGTCTACAACCCTGCCACCTCACCTCCTTGTCAACCCAACGTCACACTTTGATTGCAGCTCGTGAATCTTTATGGGCTTTACTAAACAACAACAAACCATCACTGCAAATGGTCTTTTTGTAGCGTTCCTGATTCATCGTGATACAGCAGCTCACAGAAGCAGAGGTCAGAGGTCACGGTGAGGGCACATCGTATTTCCAGCCTCCTGTAACAACCTGTGTTCCTAAACAAGGTTTACGTGCAACATCTGAACTATTAAAACCTAACGAGTCTCCAGAAGAGGCAGGAATGTAAATAGGAGCGAGTAATTCCAGATGTTGGAGATGTTTTCATGTTGGCTCCAAGAAAATTACAACTATTATTGCAGTTTTGTTTGAAATCCAACGAGCAGCTTCGTTCCACGGTCGTTTTTATTGCTGCTGCTTCCCAGTGATCCACAGTAAATATAAAGTAGTTTCAGTAGTAAAGTTCAACTAGATCTGAGGGGATACTGAGACAAAGTAAACAAAAATAACAAACAAAAACAAGCATGAAATCAAAAGATAAACACTTGAAAATACTTTTATATATTGTACTGCAGACTCTGTTCAGTTTGTTCATCCACACTAAAAAATGTTGGGTTGTTTTAACCCAGAACTGTGGTTAAAACGGGATAAAAACAACAACAATACTGGGTGAAAACAAGCAAATATTGGTCAAAACAACAAAAAAATGTGAATAAAAACAACAGAATAGTGAGTAAAAACAGTCAAATTTTGTTTTTTATCCAACTTTTTATTAGTTTTACTCAATATTTTGTTAACTTTACATAAAATTTTGAGTTTTTTTGTCCAAAACTTTTTTTTTTACCCACAATCTGCTTGTTTTCAATCAGTATTTTGTCGTTTTTATCCAGTATTATATCCACCACAACAACCTATTTTAATGTTATGTATTTCATGATGCATTACTTCTCTGTTGGTCCACTACAGTTCACCAGGACTGAACCTGACCTACAACTAACCACTTTAATACCTCTTGGACACTTGAGGATTAAACTTTATAACCTGCCTGTAACTAGTTTAACTTTGTTTTGTTCTTGATGTTGATGTATAATCATCAATACTAATCAGAAGTACTTTAAAAATATCTTGTATTTGAGAGTGTAATGCATCATTTCTTACAACCTGGTCATATTCTGTAATGTGTATTTAGAAACTTTCAACAATTTTTTTTTACATTTGGATAATTTGGATGATTTCATAGACATTTTGAGACAATATTTGAAAACAGAATGACCTCAAAACACAGTCACAGTAAAAAACAATACAATTTGTTACTTCAATTTTGCAGAGATCCTGTGTAATTTTTTATTTTATTGATACAATGAAACATTTATTCAGTGTTTTCTTTGTTAAAAAACAATCATGAAAAATATATTTAAAATAAATCTGTGGAAGTGT